>JACEIK010010178.1:0-44513 GCA_018107945.1 Datura stramonium
CTCTACCTCCACCGCCCCCACCACCAGTTTATTCACCCTCACACCATCACCATCACCTCCTCCACCACCACCACCATCTCCTCCTCCACCATCACCTCCTCCGCCGTTACAAATATCCCTCATACACAATTTCTATATTATGAGCCCTATATTTTATGTTTGAATATTGATGATTTTTATATTTTCAGAGATTTGATTTGCATGAGGGCTATTTGTTTTGATAGGTGTTATTATTTTAAGACAGGTCTGGGGGAGGGGAGAGGGGTTAGATTAGGATATGAGTTTTATTTTTAAAAATGGGTCATTTATGTTGATTTGGGCTTTTTTTGTAAAAATTAAGAGTATAGATGAAAACTTTTATAACAACGGAGTAAATATGACCACCTTCTACCTCCACCTCCGCCCCACCACCAGCTTATTCACCCTCACATCACCATCACCTCCTCCACCACCACCACCATCTCCTCCTCCACCATCACCTCCTCCGCCGTTACAAATATCCCTCATACACAATTTCTATATTATGAGCCCTATATTTTATGTTTGAATATTGATGATTTTTATATTTTCGTAGATTTGATTTGCATGAGGGCTATTTGTTTTGATACGTGTTATTATTTAAGATTGTGTCTCGTGGTGGGAGAGTGGGTTAGATTAGATATGAGTTTTATTTTTAAAATGGGTCATTTATGTTGATTTAGATTTTTCTGTTAAAATTAAGAGTGATGAAACTTTTATAACAACGGGAGTAAATATGACCTTAATAGTATGACAAAGAGTAAAATTTAATCAACTTTGAAAATAGAGGTAAATTTAGCTCTTTCCTATAACAAAATTATAAAAAAAAATTATTTGGCTCAAATTAAACACTATTACATAAATTGAGAAGAAAAAGTATTTACTAACTACTTCATTTCATTTAATTTGATAGTATTGATTTATTTAATTTACGATTTTAATTTAATTTATATTTCTTAAGCAAAGAATTTTAACTAACTTATATAGTACATTGCAATAATGAATAAATATTTAAGGCTATAGCATGGATTTATAATTTTATTATATTTTTATAATATATTAATACGTGAATATTTTTGTAAAAGTCAAGCTAAAAGAGTAACAATATGAAATAAGAAAGATAGAGAGCAAAAACGATAAAATGAGAGATAATAGAAGAGAACTTTTCTATTCTTCTATATTCGAGTGCATTCTATGCACAATATGAGTTTTATAATTTCTGTATTTATAGTGTTCATAGAGGCATACAAAGGTTATCATGACACTCAATATGAAGATTATGGGGGATTTAAAGTGTGAGAAACCCATAATGGTGATAAATAATGAGGATTAATTATACATCATGAAAGTAGTGTGAGACCCTTTAGGGAGTTAAGGAAAATATCATAATTCTATTATTTCATAACTCCCCGAATGTCCATAGATTATGTGTCACATTAAAGCCTAATTACTTATAACAACCCTCAAAAGTCCTTAAGATTTGATCCTAGACTTGAAGTATAAAACCAGCAAGAAATAAATCAGCCTCAGCGTAATGACTTCAAGGAATGATTTAATTATTGCATGACGCGTCATAAGCTAGCAAATCCGTATTTTTGCCCTAATCAACGAGGTCAAGTGATGACTCGCATGTCAGTAACCATCATCTTGATAGGTCGTTAGGAGAAGAATGCAGTAGAAAGTTTTGCCCGCATGTAAGCGTGATCCAACAAGCCGTTAAGATGAACAATGACCGCCGATGAGTCATCGTCACTCCATGGGCAAAATATTGTAGGAAAGTTTTTAAGGGCATTTAGTAATTTTCTATATTTTATCTCCTTAAACTAGAATGTTTTAGGATTCCTAAAGAGGTATTTAAGGGTTTAATTAGTCTAAAACTCATATTCCTTCCATTACAACGTGAATTAAAATTATTAGCTTCAAGTTCATCAAACAAGTCGGGAAGTCTTTCTCCAAATTAGAGTTTCTTCAAACTTGGAGTCTAAACTAAACTTTCAGGCATGTAAGGCTTAAATAAAGTGAGTATTTCTAGTCATCCTTATGCCGTAAGTCTATGAAAGATTTCATTAAAGATTAAACTAGTTTTTTGACTAGATTCTTGAATTGGCTTCTTCCTATCTATATATGTTGAATTCTTTCATATTGTTGTTGTTGATGTCCTTGATTATTGATTATAACCCTATTATATTGAATTGTTGATCATCCTCTCTCTTGATTATTGATTATGTTGCGTTCATGCCCTATCCCTGAAACCCGATGGCATAAAAAGTCATGATTTTTTAAAAGTATTGTGTTTTTGAAGTAAATGCATTGTTTTCACAAAGTTGAGTATATTTTTGAATAGAATTGCATAAAGAAATTTTGAGAAAGAAAGTATAATTTGGAGCATGATTTTCAAAGCTAAAAGTGAAGTCTTGTTTTGAAACTCACATGAGATGATTTTGAGCATAAAGCCTACAAGTTTTCAAGAGAGCTGAAGTGTGAGGTCTCCCAAGTTTTTAATAATGTTTTTGAGCTAAAGTCTATAAAGAGATTTTTGAAAAACATCTATTATATCTATAGTTAAAGTTCTTTATAAATATATTTTCAAGATGCCTAAGATAGCATAAGTATATATTTTAAGAGGATTATTTAGCACCGAGTTGGGTGAAGAGTTTGTGATAACTCTTAAAATCCCCGCAATCCATGAGACACGCAGATAGAATCATGTCGTTGGTTTGGGGGACTCGACAAGTCCATGGTAAGGACTTCAGTTATGGATCTAGAGTTTAAGTTTCATCCTCTCGCCCGGGCAAGACTTTGGATGGGTTTCTCTCAACGGGCAAGATGTTGGATCATCATGCGCCATATATGATGGTTGCCTATGAGAAACTCCCAACTTACTATCGTGCACATTACTTGTGCATGCATTTACAGGGATGATTTATGATGCATCAATTTTATTGTAGTTTTATTGCACTATTATTTTACACATGGATCATATTGACTTTATTTCATCACTGTGAGTCAGTCAGTTATATCATTTTAGTTAGTTACTCCTTTAGTTTATACTCTTGCTTAACCGTTATTTCATTCGGCCTTATTACATACCATACATTCCACTGACTAACACCATTTGGTGTTGCATCTTATTATGATGTAGACCTAGGTAGACAAGATCAAACAGAGCCAGATGCAGCGCCAGGGATGCTACTATCAATCGCTTTTGTTGGTGAGGCCTCCTACTTTTGGAGAGTCCTAGCTTTGATTCATTTTATTTTGCATGTGTTTTGAGCTAGTCATGGGAGCTATGTCCTCGACACCTTCTTCAATTATAAAGACTTCATACATAGAGTTAGAGTTGAGTCAACAATATTACTTTATAACATTGATTTTGGTTTTAGTTAATAAATCTTAGTTTTATCGAGCCAATACGCTTATTACTTCCGCCATATTTTATTGTATTCTAAACTACAGTAAGTTGCCAAGGTTCGCTTGGATCATGAAAGTGGCTTGACTACTCTGGCCGACATCTAGGGTATAGACTCGAGGCATGATAGGCTTGTATTAGAGCTTTAGGTTTTCAAATAAGTCCTAGGGGTGTCTATGCCGCGTCTAGTAGTGTCGTTCTTATAAAGTAAGCGTGCCACATCTGCATTGTGAGACTACTTGGGGCGTTAAGAAATACTTTCCTTCTTTTTATACCGTAACGTGCGATATAGTTTAATCCCTAAGGAAGACTTCCTCCTTAACTCATACTCATGTGTTTTATCATGCCTCCTAAAACATACCGATGCCCGTAGGAATGCAGCAAACATGCTCGCACCAGATGCACTTAAATAGTCCAGTTTTACTCAGCTTAGGGATCTAATAATAGTTGGAGCCCAGGATGGATCAACTAACAAGTGTAGAATAGAGACACCAGCTCGGCCTCCCTGGTATGGTGTCACGACCAACGGGAGGACCAGATCGAGATACGCATAAGGAGCCCCAAAAGACTCCAAGTCGACTCATGGCATGAACATACATCTATCTCAATCAATAAAATGGAAGAACTAACATAATAATCTTAGTGAAGACTGAAATAAAACATAACATCGTAATACATACAATCTAAAGCTAGTAGATCCTTTGGTTCGAAAAGCTCTAAGCCCGATTTAGGCCGACGGGACAAAGTAATCAACCAACTCGATAAAGCCGAAAAACTAAAAATACATAGAGAAATTTGATAAAACATGGTCCTCTGAGATGAGGACTCACCACAAGCGTAGGGATGCTAACTCGAAGGGCCGGCTAAGAATGGGGCTGAGTCTGAGTGTTTCGGTCCCGTATCATGAAACGATACAAAGATAGAGCATGCAGTCAGCATGGAATGTACCGAGTATGCAAGGTAAGTAAAATCGCTAGATAAGCAAAATCATTTAAAACATGCATAATATAAAAACATAAAAATAAGAAGCTTAGAGTAGGGCTTGCATGAATTCTTCTCAAATCATTATCTCAACATAACATCACATCATAACTGACCGGGACACTCAAAGCCGAAATCTAATAGTCATGAGTAAAACCGAACATTGGAGTCAAACCCGCATTAGAACATCTATAGGTATATAAATCTCATGAACGATAAAATATGCATAAATGAAATCATGAGAAACAATGAGAGACTCATTATAATCAACAACCACGACATAGAGCTTTCTACGCAGTCCCAACTATCACACTAAGTTGGTAAAGCCGTCCAAATCCTGCTGTGACTAGTGACCATACCCCGATATCGATATCGCTTTCCTAGGCCACCGGGCATGAGATAGCTCACCAGGGAGGTCCTAAAGCAAGAAAAATATATAAGTATAAAACCTATGTTGGTGCGTGAGTTCTCGTGTTTAGGGTGATCGACCCTTAGCCTACTTCTATAGAAACTACTCCCAAAACATGCATATGCTTTCATCATTTTTCAATGAAGCTCACCATCGTCTATTGATGAAGCTTAAATAATAAAATACATCTCAAATATGAAATTATATATGAGAAGCTTTAGCTCAAACCATACCATGAAGATGAAAAATAATTGGAAGTCTTCACTCTAAAACCATATGGTAAGCTTAATTTGAAAATCATAAATCATACAAGAACATGTGGGCATTGCACAATACTTTAACAATGCTTGAAAATACTAATTCACATTGAAACATGATTACAAACATGGGTAACTTGATAACATGTTTTCTTAATAATATCTCATCATACTTGAACATTCATCATAAATTCCCAACTTTATGATTTTCTCATAAATGGGCATTTTAATTTATAAGGCTTGAAACATGTTTTTAATGAAAATGTAAAGACTTTTGCCCATGAATCATAACTCAATAGTAGAAACATGTTTAAATCATACTCATGCAAGTAATTAGGAATTTCATGCATTTGAGTTAAAACCCCATAGAATCACCATACAAATTTTCATGATTTAAAGAGATATTGGGCATGGGTGTGAAATGCATTCACCCATTCATAACCCTACATATTCTGTTTATAGCTAATTTTACACTTCTCGATTGTCAAGGAATAATTGAAAAGGAACTTGAAGAAGAACAAGCTTGATGACCTCTCTAACTCTCTATCTTTCATGCATGAGCAAGAATGGGCCTAAATGAACTTAACCCCCTTTAAACTCATTATTCATTACTTAAAACTAAGATAGCTTAAATCCTGTATCATAGGAATTACTGAAAACCCTTACTAAATTACTTAAAATAATCGACTCCCAAATTCCCACAGAGACATGCTAGATGACTCGTCACTTCAGCCACGACTCATGGCACGTCCTTCAAGTATGTTGCTTGAAGATTTATCTCGAGACTCATCAATGAAGACATCATGAATCGCTATCGATCACCATGAGTCGTGGTCACCATCATCACATACACACTCGATTTTTACTTTGCTCCATCAAGCTGCCACGACCCACCCCACGAATCGTGCACTTACCAAAACTCGTAGGGACCTTTGTGGGGTACACCGCCTTATTTCTTCTCCTTCTCAATCATCACTTCCCACGACTAACACAACGAGTCGTGGATTCTCGCCATTACCCGTGGTCTATGTCCTTGGGGACCTTAAATCCCAAATTTCAAACTCACCTTCATTTCTCACCACGAGTCACCTCATGACTCATAGGTCGGCCCCACTGGTCACATCATGACCCATTCTATGATATGATGCCGTGATTTAAAATTTTCTCGTTTCTACTCCCGGATCTCGATCTTGGGCTTCCGGTATAACAATATCTCCCTTGAAACATTGATCTTCGAATGTTTGAAGACATACAGTAGTGCACAGAGAAATGCAATCATCATATTAAAATACTAATCATTTAAGGTAAAACCTATTTAACGACTATCTCCGATTCAAACTACATAAATGTAACTAAATTGATCTAATCATACATACATACATATACATAATGAAACTTGGTCGATGAACAACTTGAAAACTAAATAGGGTTTTAGGGCAAACCGATACCTCAAGCCGGAACCGAGCTGGTAGAGAATAGATGTGGGTATTCTGTAGCCATCATGTTTGCATTTCGGGCCTCCCACGTAGCCCTTCAACATGTTGATTCCTCCATAAAACATTAAATGAAGCTACTTCCTTGCTTCCTTACTTAAACCCGATGATCCAGCATTTTCACCGGGACCTCATAACTAAGGCATCCTTCACACCAACACCGTCCACCGGGACAACTCAGAAGTTGGATCACTCAAACACTTCTTAAGAGCGATACATGGAAACTAGATGCAAAGAAGCCAATTCCCGAGGGCAACTCCTAATTCATATGCCACCTGCCAACCTGCTTATACCCGGGTAGGGCCAACATAACGAGGGCTAAGTTTTGCTTTCTTTCAAAAACCGCATCACTCCCTTCATGGGAGACACCTTCAAAAACAATTCCAATCATCCACTTCGAACTCAAGCTCCCCTCTCTCACACGCGCATAGGACTTTTGGCGACTGAGTTGTTTTCAACCTATCCCGTATGAGCTGAACCTTCTCCACGGGCTCATGGACGAATCTCCCAACTTCGAACCAACCAATAGGCGATCTACATCTTCGCCCATGTAGAGCCTCAAATGGAGTCATCGTAATACTAGAATGATAGTTTGCTATTGTATGCAGCACTGACAAGAGGAAATGATCATCCCAACTACCTTGAAGTCCATCACACATGCTCTCAACATTTACTCGAGAGTCTTGAATTGGTTCCGATTCGCTTTACCATTCATTTGCGGGTCAAATATTGCACCGAGCTTAACTGGAGTACCAAGCCCTTTTTGAAACGACCTCCAAAATCCGAGAGGTAACGAGTACCCAGTCCGATATGATGGACAAGGGAACTCCATGCAATCAAAACCAGCTCCCAAATATATAGTTTGGGTATAATCTCCGTCGAATCTCGGTGGTTTTGACGGGCAAGAAATGAGCAACCTTGGTCAACCCGTCTATCACAACCTAAATAGAGTCATATTGTTGTCATGAAACCCCGTGATGAAGTCTATTGATTTCTTCCTACCTAAGTGTGAGACTGATATATCGAAGCACACCTCCCCCGACATGTTCAACCTTACTTGCCGACAGCTTGGACACTTAGCTACAAACTCCGCGATGTCCTTCTCCTTTTTTTTTTTTTTTTTTTTATGCCATTCCACCAATGTAATTTCCCGTAAGTCACTAAGACATCTTAAGGGTACCTAGATAGAAGAATATACTGATCCATAGCTTCCGATGCAACATTCCTAGGCCTCAAATCATCCATATCTAAAACACATAAGTGACCCCGGTATCGGCACCCGCCCCCTTTGGAGAAGACTTCTACCTTCGAGCTCCCGAATCATTTCCTTAACTTACCAAAACGTCCTCGGCCTTGTCTAGCTTTACATCAGTCAAATTAAAGACATTTCACTCCATTTTGAACAATAATAATACCGCCACCGGCCGAGTCATCCAACCGTATTTCTACCTATGAGTTGATGCACATCTCACTAGATCCTTTTCTTTCCTCATCCACATGGGACACGCCCCATAAAGAGTCTACTATGTGTTCGCTACTACATTATCTCTGCTCTGATGGTAAAGGATACTCATACCATAGTATTTGAGTGCATCTAATCACCTCCTTTGCCGAAGATTGAGATCCTTCTTGGTAATCACATATTGTAAACTCTTATGGTCTGCAAACACATCCACGTGACCCCATACAAATAATGTCTGCAAATCTTCAATGAGCTTAATACCACCGCGGCAAATTAAGATCATGGGTTGGGTAATTCTTCATGAACTTTTAGCCGTCTAGAGGCATATACTATAACTTTTCCATGCTACATCAATATTAATACCCAAGTCCTATCCTTGAAGCATCACAATACACCACGAACTCCAGTCAGTACTCCTCGTAGGGTCAACACGCATGCGTGAGGTAAGTCGAGTCTTCAACTCCCCGAATCTCCTTCTTACAGTTTCGCCATTGAATTCCCACCTTCTTTTTTTGCCAATTTTGGTCAAAGGTGCCGCACCGATGAGAAACCTTCAATAAATCTCTGTAGTATCCGACTAAAACCCAAAGAAGCCCAAATGTCGAAGATTCACCGGTCTAGGGCCAATTTCACCTCTTCTATCTTCTGAGAGTCCACCTTTATACTCACTTGATACCACATGACCAAAGAAATCCACTTCGGGAAGTTCAACCAAAACTGCACTTGCTAAACTTTGAATATAGCTGATGATCCTTGAGATTCGGAAAAACTACTCTCAAATGAGCAACATGCCTCTCGCTTCGAGAGTATATCAAGATGTCATCAATAAACACAAACACTTAACATATCCAGTATGGCTTGAACACCCTCGTTCATCAAATCCATAAAGTTGCATGAGCATTTGTTAGTCCAAACGACATAACTACAAACTCATAGGTGACCGCACCATGTCCCGAAGGCTATCTTCAGATGTCGCCCCGAATCCCGAGCCGATGGTACCCGACCCGAGATCTATCTTCAAAAAACCATTGGCACCCGAAGCCGGTCAAACAAATCATCAAATAATCCTTGACAGAGAGGATACCGTTTCTTGATGGTGACCTTGTTCACTGCCGTATAATCAATACCATATAGAGAGGAACCATTTTTCTTTCGAACAAAAAGAACCGGTGCACCCTATGGCAATTTGTCTCTGCCTAATAAAATCCTTATCTAATATGTCATTCAACTGTGTTACTTCAACTCTTTATCTTGGCCGAGCCATTTTGTAGGAGGAATAGATATAGGTTGCATGTCAGAAAGAAGGTCAATGCCAAAATCAATCTCCCGCTTAGAATGGATTCCGTGAAATCATTCGGGAAGACTTCGGATGTTTACATACCACAGATCGATTGGGTAGTCGGGGTCTCATACTTAACATCCTTTAAACCTGACTAGATGGTACAATACAACCTTTAGAGATCATCATTATGGCGTAAGGTAGGAAATGAAACGACCTACAAAATGCATCGAATCCACCTCTTCCACTTATGACTCGGCTCACCCAGAATCTAAACTCTACTGACCAAGTTCTACAATTAATCGAGGCATAACATGCAAATAAAATAATCCATGCCGAGGGATAACATCAAGACGGCCATGTCTAACTCTATCAAATCTATTGAGGTGACTCTTTAAGGACCGTAACGGAAACTCTATACACACGCCTAGCTACAACTAAATCACCTACTCGGAGTAGAGACTGAGAAAGGCTCCCCGAAATACTGACCGACTCCAAATCTACCGGCCACATATGTGCCTACGTAAGACAAAGTAGCCGCCGAATCTAACAAAGCATAAAAACATCAAGATGTAAAACTTGTAACATACCAAAGACCACATTCGGGAGACTTCGCTTCTAGTGGGATGCTAATGCGTAGATTTTGTTTTGGCGCCAGCTCCCCACCTGCAAGATGCCCCCCGCCGTGTTAAGCGTGCGTGAGGCCGCAGAACCGGAAAATTCTACCCCCATCATGATCCTCGCCTCACCGTTGGGCAATTCCAGCACGTGTCCGCTTTCCACGCCCAAAATAGCACCCGTACTCGCTAAGCACCGGCATGTATGCCCCCACCACATTCGCGCAAAGTTGGGATGCAGATAGCCGGCTCAAACCGCCGGCTATTCGTCACAATGTGGCAAACCACCCCTAGAGCCTAAATGTTCACACTTATGATCGTGCTCGATTTGGAAGGCACACTAACGCCGAGGATGCTTGGGCCGATGATCTCTCGGTGGGTATGCTGGTGCCCACCACCCGACTCCTGGCCGAGAAAATCCATAACTACGCACTGGCCCTCTTGGCCTCTCTCTCCTCATATGTGATGCCTCCATTCGCCGGGCGACAAGACTATCCGAGGAAATCCATATCCTGATTGAGCATAGAGGTCCTCGCAATCCTTATCCAAATAGCCCGCCACGCCATGAACAAACCTGCTCACCCGCGCCCCTCTCGGTCGCCTACTACTCCTGGCGTACTTGATAGGCGAGTGAACTCAAGGGAATACTCATGTACCATCATCTTCCTTGATTGAGATTCACAAATTCGTATGCCTTCAACTCCCTCAACTCGCGAGGGAAGAACTGATCGTGACATGAAACTCCTCCCAAGTGATAGCCTGCCCAGCCACCCTACTATCTTTCCATTGTTGAAACCGCATGTGTGCGAATTTTCAATCGCATGAGTCCAACTCGCACACTCAACTCCATTCACCTCATGACTCGATGATCTTCACAATCTCATCGATGAACCTACGCGGTCCTCATCTACTTGACCCAAGGAACTCTAGCGGGTTCATTTTCGCAAATTCGTGACTTGAGCAGACAGCGCATGCCATTTTTAGGGACACATGCAACTACCGTGATTGAACTGAAAATAAGGCCCGTGCGAGCATCTAAATAGCTACCCTAAATTCAAGATGGGCAACCAGCCTGGTGCATGGTGCTCCTGTACTAGTGGGAGCTCGATGGTGCTCGCCCATTGCCATTCTCATGGCCGTTTCCATTCCCATTTCTCCTGGCCAAAAGATACTCGACAAGGTTACATTTTGCCATCGCGAATAGCATGACTAGAAAGACAAAGGAGACATTTCATCGCACGACATCTGGGCCATTTAAAGAAGGAAAACATCTTAAATGTCTTGCAGCCTCTTCATCATAAGTGTGGTGTGCTTCACTTCCATGAAAGACTCTACTTAACACTCCGCTGCACACCCTAGACACTTCAAAACCTATGGCTCGATACCAAGTTTGTCACGATTCGAACAGAGGCCCGAATTGTAACACGAGACAAGGAATCCCGAGAGATTCCGAGTCAACCCATGGCATGAACATACATCAACCTCAATCAACAAAATAGAAGAACTAACATAATAATCTTAGCGGAAGACCGAAATAAACATAACACGTAATACACACAATTCGAAGCTGGGCACATCCTTTGTCTCGAAAAGCCTCTAAGTCTTGATGAGTTGATGGGACAAGACCCCAACTAACTTGATAAAGCCGAAAACTAAAATACATAGAGAAATCTCATAAACATGCTCTCGGGAGATGAGGACTCACCACAGTTTAGGATGCCAACTCGAAGTGGCCGGCGAAGAACGGCCGAGTTCCGAGTGTCTGGCCCTATTCATGAAATGATACAAACATAGAGCATGCGGTCAAAGACGTGGAATGTACCGAGTATGAAAGGTAACTAAAATAAAATGATAAGTAAAATCAATTAAAATATGCATAATATAAAACATACAAACAATAAGAAGATGAGAGTAGGACTTGCATGCATTCTTTCGAAATCATGATCTCAACATAACAACACATTATAATCGAAGCTGGGATTGACTCAGTTTTAAATATGATAGTCATGAGCAAACCGAACATTGAGTCAAACCTCGCTTTATAACATCTAGGTATATAAATCTCATGAATGATGAATATATATAAACAAATCATATGGAACAATGGGAGACTTGTCTTAACCAACATTATAACGATAGAGCTTACGTGTCCCAACTATCACACTCAGTGGGTAGAGCCATCCAAAGCCTTGTCAGACTAAGGACATACTCCATGATATCAAAATCAAGCTCTCTAGGATTAATCGGGCACGCGGATGGGCTCACAAGGTAGTCCCAAAGCAATATATATATATATATATATAAGTATAAACCACGTTGGTGCGTAGTTTCGAGGCATAGGGTGATCGACCCTTAGCCTACTCGTTGCTAGAAACTACTCCCAAAACATGCATGCTTCCATCATTTTTCAACGAAACTCACCATCGCCTATTGACGAAGCTCAATAATGAAATACATCTCAAATATGAAATTATGCATATGACAAGCTTTAGCTCAAGCCATATCACAAACTGAAAAATAATTAAGTCTTTTGTCCAAAACCATGTGGTAAGCTTAATTCAAAAATCATAAATCATACTTGAACATGTGGGTATTGCACAATACTTTAACAATGCTTGAAAATACTCAATTCACATGAAACATGATTACAAACATGGGTAACTTGATAACATGTTTTTCTTAATATCTCATCATACTTGAACATTCATCATAAATTCCCAACTTTATGATTTTCTCATAAATGGCAATTTTAATTTATAAGGCTTGAAACATGATTTTAATTGAAACAATGTAAGACTTGCCCATGAATCATAACTCAATAGTAGAAACATGTTTAAATCATACTCATGCATGCAATTAGGAATTTCATGCATTGAAAGTTAAACCCCATAGAATCACCATACGAATTTTCGTGATTTAAAGAGATATTTGGGTACGGGTGTGAACGGATTCACCCATTCATAACCCTACATACCCGATTATAGCTTATTCTTACACTTCTCTAATTGCCCAAGGAAGAATTGAAAGAACCTTCTGAAGAAGAAACAAGCCGATGACCTCTAACTTCTATCTTACGCATGAGCAAGAAACGGCCTAAATGAAACTTAACCCCTTAAAACTCATTATTCATTACTTAAAACGGCATAGTTTAGGCCCTAGAATCATAGAATTACTTTAAAGCCCTACTAAATTGGCAGGAAATAACTAATCGCCAGCCTCCCCACGGAGACATGATGACTCGTCACTTCAGCCACGACTCATATACCGCCCTCAAAGTACGCCTGAAGATTTATATGATACTCATCACTTGAAGACATCATGGCCTTCAGCATTCCAAGACCACGAGTCGTGGCACCATCGCCACATACACTCTAGGATTTACTTGCTCCATCAAGTCGCTTTCACGATCCACCCTATGAATCGTGTGACTTACCACAACTCATGGACCTTCCGTGGGGTACATCAAGCTATTTCTTCTCTTCTCGCCATCACTTCCACGACCGACTCAATGAGTCACGGGTCCGACTGGCTTTACTCGTGGCTTCTGTCCGGGGGACGCTGACTCTAAATTTCAAACCTCACCCACGAGCCTCACCTGTGTCACCATGACTCGCGGGTCGCTCAGGTCACATCGCCACCCATTCTCGTGACCTAATGCCGCCTTAAATTTTCTCCGTTTCCACTCCTGCATATGATCTTTGCCGTGGTATAACCTATTACGGGTACTTCAGCGCAGCTCCGTAGGCCAATTCGCATGCTCACTCGGGCTGGTGGTCGCCGCTAGGTCGCGTAATCAACACCGCCAGCTTTAGTTCTCAATGCAGTGAGCATCAAGATTAATAGAGAGTTCGAGATGAATCCTCCAAACATTCACAGATCTAAGGTTGCAAGACCTCAAAACTTTATTGAGGAGATCCGAAAGATTCTAAAGTCAATGAATTCCCACTGAGACATGTGAGACGAAGGCTTGCTTCATCGCCTCAAAGGATGTGGCTAACATGTGCTATGACTAGTGGGAGCAAGGGAGGTGATAATACAGCCCGGGGCCTACTTAGAACAGCTTTGAGGAAGCTTTTTTGAACCACTTTTCCCTCAAGAGCCGAGATAGGCAAAAGTAGAGGAGTTCATTAACTTAAGGCAAGCTACTATGAGTGTGAAGGATTATAACCTTTAAGTTTATTCACTATCTAAATATTCCCCATAAATGGCATCTAATATAAGGATCGAATGAGCAAATTAATGTTAGATTGGGAAAAGCACGTGAAGAAGGAGTGCAATGGGCTCTTTATTGATCAAGACATGGATATGTCTAGACTCATGGCTCCAGGCCAACAGCTGTGGCGAAGATAAGAAGGAAGGACCGAGAGAAGCATCAAAGTAAGAAGGCTAAGATAGAAGGTACGAGGCCACACGCGCAGAAATGGGAAGGAAACTGCATCCTTTTTGAGGAAGAGTCCTTCTGAATTCCGCACAAATAGCTAATGCCTGGGGCCAGCTAACTGTGAGTGACCAGAGGCCTCAAACACAAGGTGTAACACCCCGTATAATTTGAGAAATAAATTCATACTTTTGAGGTAGTACTAAGGGTAATTAATGATCTAAGAAGAAAGTGTTTTGAGGTATTTGAGTTACTCTATAATCGTATTTAATATTGGATATCGATCAAGTTGTAGAACGAAATTTGGCAAAAGTTATCGCAAATTCCCTTCTTGAGATTCTCTAAAATTTGGGTCAAATGTCTCAAAGTTTTTCTCCCAATTTATAAGGAGTTACAGTCCCAAGACCTCTCAAATCAAAGGTCTATGAGTCTAGCTTCCAACACATTAAACCGTTTATAAATTGAAATCAAAATAAAGAGATATTCGTGTTTTTGTGAGATCACGCAAGCAGGCATGTCAAAAACAGCTTAAGACGGTGGAGAGTGATAACGTCCAAATTACCTCTTTATGAGAGAGTGTAAAAGGTCATTGACAAAACAAATATAATTGATTTGCTTCTGGGGTCAAATCCCCACAGGGAATGTGAGTCATCACACAAGAGTTATCTATTAAATTAAAGTAATTCACATCAATATTCAAAAAGCAATGAAGTAAAAATTGGGGCAAATGCAATTTGTTAATTAAAAGAGAAAATTCTATCATGAAATGTGGTGTTATGAAACACCAAAGGAGAAATGACTAGATGTGATATTGATTAGCATCATTAAATTAGGATTACTAAAAGCTTCTAGTATTACTCAATAGTATAATTAATAGTAGACAAGGTAGCATCTTAAGCCAACCAATTAGATTTGATTAACCTTGGATTTTTTTCAAAACCCCAAAGTTCTTTCACAACAACCACATCAACTTGGGTTAAGAATTAACTATTTCTAGCTTAGATTCTCAATAGATATGTGATAATGGGATTTGGCTATGCTCCATCCCAACCCCACATGATCAACAATCTAATTTCCCATTAGTATTTCCTCACCTATACTAAATTCCTTTTTCAAGCAAAATGAAGTAATTCAACCCACATTGCAACTATGATATTAAGATTAAAACCATAGAAAATACTAAAATTATACTAACAGAGTAAATCTAAGATCAATTAAAACAATACCCAATTCAAATCAACCAATTATTCACACCCAAGAAAAAGTTTAGCTACCATGAAAGTAAAAACATTACTGCATTCAATAAAAATTCAATATCCATTCACAACTTGGAGAAGAAAATTCTCAGCAAGAGTTGGAGCCCAATGGAGTTTCTACCCTATAGAAGAAAGAAGAAGATTGTTTTTCTCTCTACCTCTACTTCAAATACTAATAGAATAATGAAAATATGATATGGAAGAATGAAATATTCAGTTCTTTTTTGAGTTGTACAAAAATAGGGTACATTCTTTCTCCTCTTTTTAGAGCCGGGACATTTTCACCCCTATGCACCCAAGGCCACTTACGATTCACGGCAAGGGTCTTTCTAAGTGCTCATCCGCGATCCACTTGCGATTCGCTGGCAGTTTTCCGGTGCTCATCCGCGATCCACCGGTTTATTTTAAGCCGATGACGCGGAATTCCAAAGAGTTGTATCCATCATGCTTCGGTATTAATTCTTACGCATAAAGTATGTAATCGCGGGACACCGGGCGTTCACGAGGCGCGCTCCGTGGAGGCCTGGGTCCTCATCTTCTTTTTTTCATGCTTTTGCTCAATTCTCATGATTTTTATATTAAAGTTAGGTACCTGCAAAGATCAAGGAAAAGGCATAAAATCCACCTTGGGACACCTGAAAACTAAGGCAAAAACTCATGTTTACAGCCAAGTGAGTTGGTAAATTACCAACTCATGAAATCCCCAAACTTGAACCATTCCTTGTCCTCAAGCAATACAATTCTTGTCATTGAAGCAAATGAAACAACATTTCATCTATGAATCTATGAACTAAGGATCAATGAGCCTAAGATAACCCTTAAATGCTCACCAACTCATGAAAAGAGAGAAAAAGATTCCCAAAATATGAAAAATTTCAAAAGGCAACTATAATGAGTAGGCAAGAAGCATCTACAAATGCTTCTTCAAAATAGGCATGGTTTATCACCACAGCACAAATAGCATCTCAAATCATTATAAATTAACATCCAAAGCTTGCCTTAAAGCTCACAAATACTAATGTTCCAATCACTTCTTGTATCAATGCAAGTATGTTCTCAAAGGAGGTGCTGCCACTCACAAAGAATAGAGAATCCTATTTATTTTATCATCAAACAATGCACATATAAGGGATTATAGAATAAGACAATAACGCTCACTCTCACACAAAGAAATTCTCTATGCACATACTAACCCATAGCCTGCCCTCGTGTAACTCGCCACTAATGCTGAGTTGCTACACTTAGAATCACTCAGGGCTTGGGGTCATAATGAAGGCTAGTAAGGGTAGGATACTCATTTAGTTCTAGTTATTAGAACCTCCCTAATGGCCCTTTTTGAACACTTTTAACATCCCATCATACTCCTTAGATCACTCCCCCTTATCTCTCTTTTTTCTCCATCTTCATCTTCGCAATCAAGAGACATCCCCATAACCCTATGGCTTTCTACATTTAACCTCATTTAAGCAAGGGGTAAAACCTTTCACTATTCTTTCTCTTGATGATTCTAGGTTTCTCAACCCAATATTTCATTCATTTTATCACAACTTGGTGCTACTCTCCCATAATGTCATCACATTTCTCCTCTTGCAAAACCCCCAAACTTAGTTTTTCCTCATCATTGGATTTCTGGTCTCTCTGGGCTTCACGCTCTTTCGTCCATTCACAAAAAGAAGAAATTAGGGAGGATGCGTGCCAAAAGATAATATTACAATGGGATATTGGCTTGTAATGTGGTTTCCAAAAAGGTCATGCTCAACATTGATTAGCAAGGAAGATGTTTAGGAGGTCATTTTTTTTGGGAGAACTGACTAGCAATAGAAAGCCTAACGCCTAAGATTCAAGTACAACTACCTCAGGCTTCATCTTGAATCACACTTGTGGCAAGTTTAGACAAACGTATATGCATGGAAATTATTCACCGCCCTGGTCACACAAAGCAAGTATCACACTCCAAGGAGTTCATACAATACATTGCCACACCAGATTATGATTTTAAGACCATTAAGCATGTGAATAAACAAGACAAATAAGGAATGTAATATATGACAAGAGAGTTCTACATTTCTAATTTCCAATGCCCACTTTTCAAACTCATTTTTCATGCCACAAAAAAATTTCTATGGTACCTTTCAAAAATAATTTCACAAGACTCAGAGACATGGGATTTTCCCTAAGAAAGTCTCTGCAATCTATAATTGGAAAATGTCAAATTCTGGCTCAATAATAGAATAAAGGAAAAAGAAATTTTCCTCAAAGAACCGTGATATAAAAATCTCGGAGTTTATTCACTAGCCGCTAATTATAAAGGCACAATCGTACTTGCACTAACAATTCAAAAGACAATTTTTTTCATTTCATTTCTATCCATTTCTTTTGCGCCCGACAGCGCTCAAAGAACCATTCAATCAAATTATAAATAAAATCTCGGCAAAGGCCAAGCATCAATTATCAACAAAATAAGCCCGACAAAGGCTCATAAATCATCACAACTTAAAAACAATATCCCAACAAGGACAAATATCAAACTTAAACAAAATACCACAATAAAAAGTAACACTCGTCCCACCCCCAACTCAAACAATATATTATCCCCACGTATGCATATAAAACAAAGAGGGCAGGGAAACTCTGAAGGGTCACTGCCATCATCCTCATCATCTTCATTCAGCTTCCCCATTGTGGCCTTTTTGGTTCCAAGGTCATCATCATCTCCCAAGCCTCGAACAAGTCATCACGGGGCCTGACCGTAGAGTGCTAGAACCATAGCCGTGCCTAAGTTCGATCATACCTGTGCACCGCCATTGATATCCAACCTTTCTATTTCCTTTACCATCCCATAGAGAGGTGACAGCCCTCCACGACATCCACACGAGCATAGCTTGGTCAAGTTGTCATACATTTTCTTTATTCCTTTTTTCACCATCTTGGCGATCATGCAAGGAGACTCTTAGCCAATTTCTCGAAGCCGGCTCTCATGGGTGTCATCTCCACCAGCTTTGTGGAGGCTACTCGCCTAGGACGATGGGAGGAGGTGAGGCTCCCCTAGCCTCCAAGTGCTTCCCGAAGCCCGGCCTAATGCGTCCGAATGTGGCATGTTGGAGATTGGGGGCCTTGGGGCCTCAGCTTAACCCATGAGAGAGGAAACTCCGGGGGACTTCGAAGGCTCCGCACCACTTTCACTTCGCTTCTTGGGAGCATTTTTGCATTCCTTTTTCTCTGCCCACTCGTAATCACACCGGTAGCTGTTGGGGCTTTACCTGTGAAGAGTGGCAATTGCCTTGAAGGAATACCTGAGATATAAGCAAGCACAAATAGAGGGCATTAAAGTGCCGCCTGCCTCTATTTCCTCTTATCTCGAACCACACTAATACCCAAAATTTATGGGACCCCTGTCATGATGCATGGGTGAGGATGGCCAATTCCATACTTACCATTTGCTCATTCTTTTGAAGGCATAATCCAGCGACAAATGAAATTTAGCCATAGCTTGATTTCAAACTTAAGATCATGCCGGGAGATCTCGCCACCCATGAGTTCAAAAGGAGGTTCGGCGGTAATGACGGAGCTATCCACCCGAATCGGTTCTCTTTGTCAAGAATTCTAGTAGCATACTCGTGACGCGGTGACAATATCATCCTCCCAATATAATAAATTGATGGCCATTGGGGTTATGTCCACTTCTACACCTCTCAACCTGATAGAAGGAAGGCAAAGGAATTTTTCAACCTTGCCTTTGTGTTGCATGCTCTCTTGCCTTGCTTGATATGAAGCGAAACTCATTCACCAGGGGCTCTAGTAGAAGAGGCATGTGGGATTGGAAAAGACGTGCTATCAAGTAGCGAGAATTGTGTTGTGATGTTGGGGAAATTGCCTGCACCGCGTATCGAAGAGCTTTTTACCATGATAGAGCGCCCTCTCGCAAATGGCATAGTGCCCCTTTGCGTCTAGCACGCAGAATATAATGACCTCTAGTATTGTGGGTCAGTCATCCTTTCTTCCTTTTCCTTGCCTTTAAGGAGACCGAGGCCTTGCCTCGCGATTGCCCGAATGACGACATACTCTACAAAACCATGTTAGTGCCATACCACAATATTTTCTTTTGTGTTTTTGTTTAAGAAAATAAAAACTAACATCTATCCTAAACTAAGGCAAGGAATTATAATACTTGATGGCAAACAAGTAGAAAGAAGTTCGCAGTTGGCATCGGTAGGCACCTGCACAGACACCGACGAAACGCAGGGGTTAGACTCCGCAAACCGCCTAAGAAGCCGCCGAGCCTATAATAGAGAACTAGAAGACATGGTCCGCCTATACATACCGAAGGCTGGCCGATTTTGGCCCATGATTTTCCTATAGACATGTGTTGGGACATGGGCTTGAAGCCCCGCACCCTAATCCTCGCACCTCATCCTGGCTGCCACCAAGCCTAACCGTGGCTGCCGCTGAATGCAACAAACAGCTTATCCCAAACTCAAAGAAATCCATCAAATATTTAAAATTCATGTTCACTAACTCAACACAAAAACAAAAAGAAAATAGTGCGACAATTTACCCTTAAGAAAGACGTCACTCCATCTATTATCGAGCAAATTGCACATTCTAAACACACATGAGGCTACTCGTACTTCACCCCAACCAGAAATCACACACATCAAGAATCAAGACGGCCACAGAGGATACCCCTGCCACTATTCAACATTTTATCACCACCCTTACCTACCCACAATATGAATAATGCACAAGTAATGGCAAAGCATACTAATGGGGTAACGGGAAACATTATTGGGGAAATTTGGATTACTACGCTCAAATGATTCACATGTTCAAAATCAAAACAAAAGTTAGAGACACATACCGAATGGAGCCTCCAGAAACGGGGAGCAGAAAGATCAAAGCTTAGGTTGCTCAATAATGGAGTTCCCACTAAAATTTTCTTACTTCTTGTAGTGAAAGAGATAAGTGTATAGTGATGAAATAAGGAGAGTGGAGTGTGGAATTTATATGAGAGAAGAAATAGGTGAATTGGTAGAAGTAGTGGATTAATGGTGAAGGTGAAAGGTAGTGTAAGTGGAAAAGTTAAAGGTATAATGGGGAAATGGGAAGGTGGAAGAAAGGATTTATGGGGATTTGGAGAGGGTTTGACCGGTGTTTTAAATATCCGGCCGATTTTGTCCACGGAGCAGCCAATATTTTAAAAAGACTTACTTACCGGACCTCGTGTTTGACCGGGGCGGTACCGGTGGCTCACCTGGGTTTCAATGCCTACCATCCTCCCCGTTAGTTCACTGGTTAGCTAACCAAAATTGTCCCTGGTTTGCAAGAGTAACACCAACATTTGCCAGCTGTCACCGATTAGACCACTACATTCAGACGCATCAAGCTGAGCCGATGATTCGCTAGATTGGTACTGCATTCCGCCGCGCCGCCGGTTTCTTCTTTCTCCAATATTCTATTTATTACCTACGACCGTGCACTTCGCATGTGTGCACCGCCATTTTGCCTGCCTAGTGTCGGCCTACTCCTATTTTCTTCTTGTCTTGCTCTAGTTCTTCCAACAAAAATCAAAATCAACAAAACATCACAACGCTTCAAAATAAAAATATTTCTGCTGCTCTCCCCAAGAAGCGCCTTATTTAACGGCCGTGGCATGACGTATACCATCTCTGCTTTCACACTCCGAGGGTTATCCTCCGATCAAACTTCATCATGAAAAGGTCTATACCGAAGCCATTTCACTACCAATCACTTCCCATAACCTCGCACTATTCGATTCGCTAATTCCAAGGACATACATTGAAGCGTAACCTCATCACCACCTACTCGTAACTTAAGCTCCCCAAGCTCCACATCACTAAAGCTCTTCCCGTTGCTAGTAATGGGCACCCTAAGATAATTGGCACCTCAATGTCCATCTCACAATCCCACACAACAAAATCAGCCGGGAGCATAAATTCTGTCCACCCTCACAAAGCGGACATCAACTAGCACTCCAACGGCTGTTTAATTGACTTATCCACTATCAATGAAATTTCATGGATGTAGGTTTGGAATTCGCTAACTCAGTTTCTTGAAGGTCATTAGAGGCATTAATTGATACTAAAGTATCGAGGCCTAAAGATCTTTATTGAATATGTACAAGCCAATTGTGCAAGAAATGGTAAATGCCCCTGGATCCTCACGTTTTGAGCAAGGTTAAGCTTGTAATTACAAAGACTACAATGATGCGGGGTCACCACATTAGTGCCAATATCCACCACCTTCTTTTTCTTCAATATTTCCTTCATAAACTTTACATAGCCTAGCATTTGAATCAAAGACCACAGTTGTATATTAATAGATAATTTGTTGAACATCTCTATAAACTTGCTAAATTGATTATCCTTCTTTTTCTTGGTTAGCCACTGTGGATAAGGCTATGAAACTATTGTTTCTTGATCTTTTGACATTGAGGGCCTTCTTGCCCTCATATACATTCAAATCATTCGTGAGCCAAATCAACTTCTCCCTCATCCTTCCCTTTCATTATCGCAAACACTTGGTGCTTTTGGCACCTCTTCCATCATATCATCATCAATTTCCAACTTCCTCATCCTTCCCTTCTTCATTATTCAAACACTTGGTGCTTTTTGGCACCTCTTCTTCCATCACATCATCATCAATTTCCCTTGGGGCCAAAACATCTTTGGGCTTTACACCTGCATTCTTCAATATCTTGCCGCTCCTAGCCACTATTGCCATACAATGACCAACTTTCTAATTTAGGACAAAGGTCACTGGGAGTGCACCCTTCTTTGCGTGGTTCATTTGCGAAAACAAACATGGTTCATTTGTGCTTCAAGGTGTTTTATTGAAACCGAGTGGGAGCTCACTATTTGAAGGAGGCTCCGATACTCTCCTCTTTCAACTCTTTAACTCCACCGGCTAAGAGATTCCACCTTCGACACCCGAGACAACATGTCTTCACTTGAGTAACCCACATCACTCACTCCAAGCCGGCCTTGCAATGCTTTATCATCTTTTGGAGGAGGCACATATGGGTTAACACTTCGATGATATCACTCTCCCTTCGAAAAGCACTATCTCTATTACCCCATCGATCATATTTCTCCCCCCATCCTAGATTATCATGATTTCTCCAACCTTCATTCTCCTCCCTGGGCTTGGCGGCCTTGATTGGCACCTTGACACCTGTAAGAACCCCTCCAATTGTCTCTGGCCATGTATTGACACACTCCTCCTCATATTCGAGGGTGAAGTATCACTATCAAATTGAGGATGGCTTGGGCGCCCACAACGCTCACACTTTCGCACCGCCCCATCGCATGCTTCATCATCAACTCTAGCTGGGCCATTATCTTAGCAAGAGTTTATCTCTAGCCTTATCCCTTTTCTCATCTCTAAACAAATACAGCGTTGGGAGAGAAACACCACTAGAAAGATACCTCGCCCTCTGGTATGCTATGCTCGATTGCCTTGGCCATTCTATCAGTTAGGTGATTTCGATATTCCATAGGGCCATCCATGATGGAACCCCCTCAAACAAATTATTTGGCCACACGTACTTGTTGGACGAGCTCCAATGAACAATAGAAGCTCGAAGTAAGACCCCATCGGGTAAGCCATGGTTTAGAAATGTCTACTTTTTCAAACCTCAACCATGCTTCATGGAGTTTTTCCTAAGAGTTGCCGTAAATTCAGTAATTTCATCCCTTAGCCACAACATCATTGAGGGAGGAAAGAACCTATCCAAAATGCTTTTCATAAGTTCATTCCAAGAAGTAATAGAATTGGGAGGCAATTTCTCCAAACACGCTGCTGTTTCCCCGTGAAGTGAAATGAGAAAGAAGGCCCCAATCTTATTGACTCTTGGAGTTATATTTGTAATGTTGAAAGGCCGGCAAATTTTAAGAAGTTGCTGCAGATGCCGTTGCATCCTCACTTGGCACCCTCCGGAAGAGCCCTTTCATTCGTAATAAGTGCAAAAGATTGTACTCATCACATGGGAAAATTGCATTCCCTACCGTAGGAGGTAGGCGAATTGCACCTGCTACATTAGCATCACGATCCTCATCCTCATGATCCATATGCCCATCCGTCGAGCCTTCCCTTCTAATGCAATGTTGGCTTATATCAAGATCAACCTAGAGGTCACCAATCATAACAAAAAATCAAACCAACCATGACACAAAAATCAATTCAAAATAATGTAAACAACTAAAGGCTATCAAAACTACATTCCTCGGCAACAATGCTATTATTAACATTCAAATTCACTCCTCTTGACAAGAGAGTAAATGGTTGTTGATAAAATAAATATACACGATAGGTGTTGAGGTCGTATCCCACAAGGAATGTGAGTGGATCACATAAGAGTTGCCAATTAAATTGAAGTACTCCGCATCAATGTTTAAAAAGCAAATGAAGTAAAAATTAGGAAAATGCAATTTGTTAATTAAAAGAGAATTTCTATCACGAAAACATAGGTAAAACGTAGAAAACACCAAAAGAGAAACGACTAAGGGAATGATATTGATAGGGGCGCCATTGAATTGAGATTAAAAGCTCCTAGCATTACTCAATAATATATATTTAGTAGTAGACAAGGTAGCATCCTAAGCCAACCAATTAGATGACAACTCGTTTTTTTCAAAACCCCAAAGTTCTTTCACATCAACCATATCAACTTGGGAGAGAATTAACTATTTCTAGCTTAGATTCTCAATGGGTATGTGATAATGGGGTTTTGCTATGCCCAGCTCCAACCCCACATGATCACCACCCAATTTACCACCAGTTTCCTCACCCATACCTCATCCTTTTTCAAGAAAAAGTGAAGTAAATTCAACCCACATTTGCAATTATAAGTATTAAGATTAAAACTCGCAGGAAATACTAAAATTTTTGTATACTAATAGAGTAAATCTAAGATCATATAAACAATACCCTATTCAAAACAATCCCAATCATTCACACACCCCTAGCAAGAAATTTAGTTACTCATGAAAGTAGAAAAACACACTTCATTCAATAAAAGTTCAATATTCATTCACAACTGGTATGAAATTTCAAATAGAAGAGTTTGAGCCCACGGGAGTTTCTACCTTGAAGAAGAAGAAGAAGAAGATTCTTTCTCTCTATACCTCTCTCTACTTCTACTTCAATACTAATTGAATAATGAAAAGTTTGGATATGGAAGAATGGAATGTTCAATTCCTTTACAAATATTGTAAAAAATAAGGGTAGATTCTCTTCTCTTTTTCGTAGCCGACGTTTTAATTCCCTTGTATGCATATAGATGTTACTTGCGATTTCCTCGACAGCCGTTCTGCTCATCCACCGGTTGATTTTGGCCGATGATCAAAGTGAATTGCAGTACCCTTCCATGCTAGCACCGGCGGTTCTCTTTCCGGTGTTGATTCGCAGCCTCACAATCTTCACGCATGTATGTAACTGCGATCAACCTACATTTGCCGCGTGCCCTCCTGTAGTGCCGATCCTCATCCTTTTTTCATGCTTTTTGCTCAATTTCGTTTTTCTATTCAGTTAGTTACCTTTAAAGATCAAGAAAAGGGCATAAAATCTCACCAAATGACCCGAAAGTTAAGCAAAATTCATGTCATTTCAATGAGCCGTAAATTACCAACTCATCACGGAGGACTATTTAAGTCCCTTTGATCGTAGGTTGTTTGGTCATATCTCACTTCCGACAAATCTCTTGGATTAAAACCTCACTAAACCCCCTATCCATTTCCTTGCTTATCCTTGATAGAAATAATTTTAAACTTGATTTTGATGTCGAAAGTTCTTACCTCCACGCACTCGTGTTTTGGTGGCTTCCCATACGAGTGATTGGTAAGTTGTTTTTCTTGATAATTCTTTAGTATGTCTAAGTTTATTGTGCTGCTGTTTAAGTAAGTAGGTGGTTATATTTGATTTTCTACCGCCTTAAATCCATTAGAATTATGCCGAATAAGCTTTGTCTTGTGTCGTTTTTGTGTTGTGTTCTTAGAGCTACGTTTTTGGAGTTAACCAAACTATTTTGAGGCAGTAAATTTTTTGTGGTATTATCTTGATCTGGCTCGAAGGTATGTTAAGGCTTTCGCTTCCTCTTTGGGCATGAATTTTATCGTAATCGAGCCTTGTCAATATTTAAGAGTTTCTGCCTCAGGAATTGATAGTATGTTGATTATATTATTGTTTGAGGGATGTGTTATGATGTCATTTCCCTCATCTATTGAGTTTGTGAATTCCGGTAATAGTTTGTCGATTTTCGTGCTTACGATAGGATGTTGAATGTGTCGGTTGTGCTTTTGCATTGTAGCGTTGGTTGCCACCCTATTTGGTCGAATTGGGCCGTTTTATAGCATTATATTGAATTGTTTGATATCATATATGGTTTTTTCTAGTTGCGTATTAGTGGGGGATAAAGTTCTTTAGGCTATGATCTTTCGACGTTCGATAATACCTTGAGAATGATTAATGAAGGGCGTATTTACGCATTTATTAGCCATATTTTTGCCCATACTTAGCCATGTTTTGAGAATAAATTGTGTGTGTTTTTTGTTTTTTATGATATTTTTGTGAAAAAGAGCTAACGCATATGATTAGATATTTTCGTGGCCAAAGTGATGGATATGGACTTAAATGTGGCTTAAAAGTATGTATGGCAAAACGGGATGGCGAAATGAGTTAATAGAAGTTAAGTATCGCAGAACACCTGTACATCGCACAGGTAAGTATGGATCACCAAGAGGCATGACATGCCAAGGCCTCTGGCGCATGGAGTAGCGAGGCACGTAAGGGCTAGGCTGATTTCAATCCCAGCTTCTACTAGGAACAGTTTGAAAACCCAATTTCACCTAAGAAGGAACAATGAAGGCTTAATATACTATTATAAATAATTTTTTATTTCTATGTATTAGGTGTCATTAAGTTGGCGTAGAAGTACACTTCATATTATTGCATAATTCATATTTTTTACTAATTTGTGTTATAGCTTAGTTGAGTATTTGGTTAGAAATTCATCAAGTTCTTTGTGACTCAATATAGCTTTGGAGATTTTGTTAATAGTTTATAATATCGCTAGTATTTCATTATGAAATCTTCTACATCTTATGCTGTTATTATCATAAACATGACCATTAAATCACTTAAGTTAAGGTTGTGAGAATCATGATGGCTTAATGAAAGTAGGCATAATAAAATAGTGATTCTTACAAGGTGAATTGGGTGGATTGTTATTCTCTTCATTTTAATAAGTTTTAGCGGTTGCAAATGTTGAAACGTATTTGTATCTTCAATCCTGCTCCGATCAAGGAGGCTGTTAGTTAGAAAAACAGAATAACAATGGCAATTTGAGGCTACCAATCCTCATCTAAATTAACTTGAGCTCTAACCAAGGATAGTTAAGTCAAGACTTAAGGAGAGGGAAAAATATACAAACTTGAGTCCGAGAGAGATATGAAATTCATCTATGTAGGTCGAGAGATGTTAGATGAACTTAATATTTACTATACACAAAATTGGGCTAGATAGATTACTAATAAAGCCTACGTAGTTATGAAATCGCGGGAACATAACTTGGCTTTGCCTTAATTAATTTGATACAAAATCTAATCATTGTTAGCATTATTTTCTTCTCTTTATTTGCAAACCCTTCGAAATATTGATTGCAGTTAGTTATTCATCATTAACATATTATTTCTTCCCCTATTCTCTATGGGGATCGACCCCAACCTAGTTGTTCTATATTTGACAACTAGCTTTATTTCAATTTCAAGGTGCACTTGGGCGTGATCAAATTTTGATATCGTTGTCGTGAATATGCGGTTAGCAAACGCTAGTTGGTGTCTAAGTTGTCTCGGTAATCTTTATTTTGTGATTTGTATTTTTGTTTTCTTTGCTTTTGTCACAGGATAGCATGGAGAATCCTATGGTACAAATTCGATCTCCCACTAGAGGAGATGATGGAGTTGTTGAGCCGAAGCTACACTAAACAATAGGAAGCTCAACTCAGCTAAATTTCTAGGGAGAGCCGAGGCCGCTACCTTGCTGTCACCTTGGCGCAGCGAAACCAACAAGACCCTTCTCATCATCATGATGTAATGTTGTATTAATGTTTCGAGGGGGAGTTTCGAAAGAAGAGGAAGTTGGCTACACAGAGCCATTGTTCCACTCGCCAGCTAATGCTAAATTTGGCATCACCAAGATCATGATGCAGCTTGCTCAACATGATAAATTTCACGGCATTCTAATGCCTATAAACGTACTCAAGAGTTTCTCAAGAGGCCATTAGACTCGCTATTTCCATTCTCACTAGCTGGGAAGCTACTTTGTGGCTTAAAGAGCTTCCAGATGAGTTTATCACTACTTGGGAAGGCAGCCGATCGTTAAAGATTCTTGGAGAGATTCTTCCCACCTCACGATGATTCGGGCTTGAAGGGGACGAATTAATAACTTTAGACAATTACCCGAGGAAGCTCGCACGAGGTAATGGGCTGAGGTTTAAGAAGAAATTAAAACAATGTCCTAATCACAATCTTCCCCGATGGAGGTCCTTTAGAGGTAACCATAGTCGTTGAGTGCCTCAAATAAAGTTGTGGTAGATAGTATAGCCGAGAGGTCCATGATGGCTCACACTTTTGCAAAGCAAGTGAAATACTGATAAATGACTAAGACCAATAGGGCTTGGCACACTGCAGAATCTGAGGCCGCTATAGTAACTACTTAGAGGAATAACAGCAGAGCGTTGAAAAAAAGGAAGAAGAACGAGACAAAGACATGGCCTATCTCAAGACCTGGAACCGATCACCAAGCACCTTACCACGCTCGAATACACACAGGTTACATGCAATAAATATTAAGATAAGGGACAGTGGTGCATGAAGATCACCCCAAGATCGAAGACAAAGCAAATTTTAAACAATCGGGAGATTTTCAAGCAATACCCATGTTCTAACCAAGACTCTTAGCCAAGGCCAAGAAAATCATGCTGGTACTACTATGGGAACAATAGCTATGATAGAGCTGGGGCCAAATATGGAGACCAAGGTTAATGGAGAATGAGATGCCCCCAAGAATGATAGGAATGGATTTGGCGTCCCTTCAAGAGAAAGAGAGCGCAGTAATGAACAACTTGGGACCGCAGCGTTGGAAGATATGACAGTCATATGATGAAATGTGCTGACTCCATCGATAGAGTGGAAGAGATAAGATATGAACTTTCAAGCCAGCCGCTGGTTGACTCATATTCTAATTTCTCTATCAAGCGCTAGAGTAGCAGTGGGGCAAATCTCGGCCCGCATTAAATCAAAGGCAAAGGGCACTTTGCCTAGTGATACCATTCCAACCTCGTAATAAGTACATGTATGTGACCACATTTAATGCCCGATAGGTATCTTTACAGTCTGAGTAATCAAGATACCTACGCCGTGTCACGACATTAAATCGTGCGTTGCCGGGGGAGGCAACTCCAAGATTATTTTGATTTTTTTGAGTTAATATGTATGTTCAGTATAGGAGTTAAGTCATAATCCACAAAGAAGTTTTGAGAATAAATTGAAAATAGGGTGCAAGGAAAAATTGGCACGCAAACGCATAAAGCAAAGGCACGCCAGGCCTAGTATCGCATTTAAGTAGTGCGGCACCGCATGGAGCGGACGCGGCGGCCTCGCCAAGGGAGAAAGTATGGGTCGTGGGTCAAACCCGACCTAAATGGGTGTTTTAAAAGCAAAAACCCCACTTTTCCATATCATTTCACCCCAAGCGCGCCGCACACCCCCTCTAAAATATTCCCCACAAACTTTATCTTTCTCATAAATTCCTCCAAACTTTTTACCAAATCACAAAAATTTCTTGAAATTACCCAACAATGGGCACCAAAACCCAGCAGGTAGGAAAGGGAGTGACTTCTTCAATCCATGATTCTAAGAGGTCAAGAAGAGCCGAAGAGCAAAATGAGGATGCTGGGCTACCACAAAACCATTGAGGCGTTTTGGGCCCGCTATCACGAAGCAAAGAAGGTAAGAAATGGCTGAAGAAACACAAAAGAATCAAAGTACTACATGAATTGTTTATTGATAGAAAAGTTTGGCATCCGGAAGTTTCTCACATTGTAAATAAATTGGATACTCTTACGCTTTGGTATTTAATGATCCGGTGAATGTACTTAAAACATGGTGAGGGAATTTCTGCAAATTGGGATCCAAATGAAAGGTCAAACCAAGTGAAAGTTGAGGAAATTGCTAACTTTTCATGGTTTTAAATAGATTGCTTGGTTCACTCCTAGTATGACCTGACACTTTAAAATTTTGATTTAGATCTCCCTATAGAGAAATTCTGACACACTCTCAATGGATGAATTCCGCCACACGCTGGGCTCGTCACCAAATGCTATTGTGTATCATGTGTCATTCCCTTATGCCCATGTGAGTAGAGAAGCTGATTTGATTGAAAATTATTTGTGCTTTCGTTTGGTGCCCGAAGCACGGACTCATGTTACAGCGGGAGAGAGTATGTTCGTATATGCATTGATGAAACGGGATATTAATATTGGTGCAATTATAAAGGATGTGTTGAGGAGAGAAAGGGTGAAAGGGAAAGATTTAGTTTTCGGGGTCTCTTGACTCGATTTGATAGGGGCATCAAATTAAGAAGGAGATAGTGGATATATAGCCTAGGCATGACACCCGGCGGACAGGCGATAAAGACGAAGGATCCCCAGGGCATACATGGTCCAAAGATTATCCATTAGTGAGTGTATGAAAGATTTTAATAAGGTGTTGAGTCACCTATACGACATGCAATGCCGCAGAATTTCGAGAATGAATGGAGGACGGGAGGAGCACTCACAAGCAACTCAATATGGACTACCGCTTGAGTGAGCATTCGTGGCTCGGCAGAAAGGACATGATTTTATGAGCCTAAATGATGATGACGCCACGTACGAGGAGCAGTGCTAGAGTTTATCTTTGACTTGGAGTCTGATGATGACGCAGGATGACTGGTGATAGGGGAGCCGTCTTACGCCCACGATGACGAGGATTAGAGGCCCAAAAAATTCTTCTTTTCACTCTTTACTTATGCTTTATTATAGAATCGAGGACAATGCTACCGATTAAGTGTAGGGTGGGAGAAGAAACTTCATTATACCATGCATGCCATTACTAAATTTGTACTTGGTGGCCCTAGTTTTTAGATTCATGACTATTCCTAACTTGTAGTACTTTTTTTTTGCTTTTGATTTGATATTTTGTTTTTATTTGGGTTCCTCCACTTTTTATTTCGTGTACTTTTTCAGGGATAGTCCCTGTAACCGACAAGGGTCTAGATTTTTAGTTAGTCATAGAGTCATGAGTTTTTGTCTCGAGAATAGATGGATGATGATCGTGTTAGGGGAAATTAGTCATTATCATAACAAAGAACTTGAAAACCTTACGAATTTTTAGGTGCTTCACTTAGGTATCATTTGAGACTTGGTGAAATTCTACACAAATGCATGAAAAGGTAGAAACACTTACACTTTTGGAACTTGACTCCTATACTTGAAAAGGTTATGCATGCAACATGAATATATGTGTTTATGTAATCTGATTTTCATTATTGAGCCATTTGTGTCATTATGTGAGGGAGGACTCCTATATGCTCAATGCTTGCAATTTGATGTCTGTGAACTCCGTTCAAGTGCGTGCAGTTAAACAGGATGTCAATCTAGGAAGTATAGGCATTTCTTTGGTAGCCTATTTGTATTCAAATTTCACTACCTTGATGTAATATTCCAAGTAGCCATTTCGAGCCTTAGCCTATTCTTTTTAATAGTCATATTACAGCTTAATCTCTTTTTATTCTATGAACATTTATTTGATCCAAATGACTCCTAAAGTACTTTAATAAAAATCTTGTATAATGAATAAGTGGAGAACAAAAGTGAAAAAGCTAAAAGTATAGAAATTAGAAGAAAGGAAGAGGTAAAATTTCTGCTAAACAAAGGAGGATGAAGTAGCCGAAAGAAAAGAGAGAAAAAGAACTTTTAAAGTTAGAATAGACCAAGAACGAAAGAAATTATTAGTGAGCTTAATGTGAAAAATCCCCACCAGTCACTAAGTTGAAAATTGAAAAATAAAAGGAGGTATAAGAAGAAAATAGGAGATTGAAGAATGTGCTAAAGTCAAAGAGTTGTGAAGTATTAAAGTGTTTAGGAGGATTAGTCACTATCTTGGCCAAATAGTTCTCGCCCCCGTCCGGCAGCCTACATTACAACCATTTTAAGTCCTAATTGATCCGATTCCGATTTTACTATATTAGTGGAGTATTATACTAAGGGAAAGCCTATGGGCATCTTTTGCATGTATATCGGGTTCTTTGAAGAGTGAGCAAAATTATTTATTTATGCCTATATCTTGTGTGTGAAAGGGCACTCCCAAATGGAGAGGGCAAATAATGGCAGATCTTTGGTTCATCTTGATTGCTAAATTGAATATGATTCATGTTGGTCCAAATATATCTTGTTAAGTTCGTTCTAGAAGCTAAGTGATTTCAAACTTGATATTTAATTGAGTGCTGGATCCTATATGCATGTGGAGTGAATAGTTGGAGATTGATTGGTTTATCTAATGATCCTAAGTAGACCTGTTCATAGAGTGAATTTTGTGTATAATTGGAGACCAGAAGTAGTAGATTGTTCGAAGACAAACAATAGTTTAAGTGTGGGGTGGTGATGAAGGTCGTATTTACGCATTTATTAACCATATTTTACCCATACTTAGCTATGTTTTAAGAATAATTTTTGTGTATTTTATTAAGTTTTAGGATATTTTTGTGAAAAAGAGTTAAACGCATATGATTAGATGCTTTGGCTAAAGTGATGGATTTGGGCGAAAGTCAGGCTTAAAACCGCATGTAAGGCAAAACGAGGTTGACAAAACTAGCACGTAAGTTGGCATCGCGCAGCAAGTTCTGGAGCAATTGGGGGAGACGCACCGTGCCAAGGCCTTCGGCGCATGGAGTGGCACGAGGCACGCAAGGGGTGGGGTGGTCGTGGATTCCAATTCCTTTCTACTAGGAAACGTAAGCCGCAAACTCAATTTCTCAAATTAAGAAGGAACAACGAAGGCTTAATATACTATTATAAATACCCTTTATTCCTATGCATGTGGGTTTCATATAATTGTAGAGAAGTACAATTATGTTGTCAGCATTGCAAATTCATGTTTTACGAATTTGTGTAATAGCTTAGTTGAGTATTTGTTGAAATTCATCAAGTTCTAGTGACTCAATATAACTTTGGAGATTTTGTTAATAAGTTTATATTATTATAAGTATTTCATTTGTGAATTCTTCTACCTTGTTGTTATTCCCATAAACACGAGCGGCTAAATCTCTACGCCTCGGGGTTGTGGGACCATGATGGATTAACGAAAGCTGCGTAATAAAATAGTGATTCTTGCATGGTGAATTGGGTGGATTGTTATTCTCTTTGTTTTAATTAGTTTTAGTGGTAGCAAACGTTGAAACATACCCATATCTTAAACTTGCCCGACTAAAGAGTTGAAGTTAGAAAAGAGAATAACAATGGAAATTTGAGGCTACCAACCCTCACCTAAATTAACTTGGAACCCTAACCAAGATAGTTATATCAAGACTTTATGGCAGTAAGCAAAATATACATACTTGGAGTCCGAGAGGAGATAAGTGAAATTCATCTATTTAGGTCGAGAGATAGATGAACTTTAATTGTCGCTTATACAAATTTTGGCCAGATAGATCACTAATAAAAGCCTACTAAATTATGAAATTATGGGAACATAGTCCTAGTTTGTCTTGACACTCATATAACTTAATCATCAAGTAGCATTATTTTCTTCTCTTTATTTGCAAACCCCTTCTGAAATATTGATTGTAAGTTAGTTTATTCATCATTAATATATTTTTTCTCTATATTCCCCGGTGGGGATCGACCCCAACCTAGTTGGGTGACTATATTTAACAACACCGCTTTATACTAATTGCATGGTGTAATTTAAGCATGATAAATGATAAGATTTGGGTAAAACAGCAAGGATGAATCCTACGATGGTGGTAATTGGATTGGAATATTGTACCTTGTTCAAATGTGTGATTTGTGTGTGAACATTAGTTGTGTATGTACTTGCCTTGGTTGTATGCTTTGATTGTTGCCTATGGCTTCTTGTGGATACCCGATGCACGAGAATTGTTCTCGCTAGGAATCGAGCTTGCAAGTGCTCCTGCTGCCGGATACCCGAAATACGAGAGCATTTCCCCGATCGCGGCCGAGCCCAAGGTGAAATGACCTACAGAAAGAGGATGATATCCCCGTAGTTAGTCGAATCGAGACATGATTCGAGAGTGGCATGGCGTGTCCGAGCCTTCTTAGATCGTGACGGGTTCTCCTACGGGATTGTGCCTCTAATTGTACGCAGCTTGGAGAGAGGGTCCTAGCAGCTGCTTGATTGATGATGTTAATTAATTGGTGTTTACTGTGATTTGCTTGGCACTACCGTGGTTGTTGCTTGTGTTATTTTGTTATCTCGATAGCCAGAGATGCCAGATGTTGGCCGGTGTTAGATGTGAGGCCACCGAGAGGTCTAGCAGGGATGACAGTGTGAGCTAAGGCTTAAGCAGGTGCCGCTTGTTGTTGTTTACTTTTTTTTGACTTGTCAGCTTATTGGGGCCAGGTAGTTGTTTACTAAGTTGAGTTTCTCCTCCCGCAATATCTAGTATATCTCAAGTGATCTCTAATCCGAGTCTTATAGTTATTTTCACCTTACATACTCAAGACATTTCATAATGTAAGCCTACTGGGACGCCGCATCTATGCTGCGTGTGCCGACGATGCATAGATTGAGTCCTCGATCGCCGAGTGGAGTTCTAGCTGAGCTTCCGTAAAGCCCAAGTCTTTTTTGAAAGCCATTAAATGTTTGTATTATGGGTAGTTTGGGGCCCTATCTCGACAGCTGACTTATATTGTAATCATGGGAGGCTCGTAGACGACCGGCTGTGGATGTAGTATTGTTGTTGTAGGCTGTGGGCCTTAATGTATAGTTTTTTTTTCCATTTTAGTGGCTTTGACTACTATCGTATATCTATCGCTGGCCCATAAGCCGCCTTCCATTATAATTTGTCGTTTCTTCTAATTTGGATTGTGTTGTGATGCCAAAACCTCATCGGCTCCGCTTTTTATAGTTAGACGTGCGAGTGTGCTCGATCAAATGATGCATAGGGTGGCTAATCATACCTGTGCTCGGGGTGTGACAAATTTGGTATCAGTTACTTTTCCGTAGCCCATGAGGGCGTGTCTAGTAGAGTCTTGCTTATGCATGTGTGGTGCAACGCACTTATAAACAGGAGGCCGCAGGACATTTAGGATTGTTACCTTTATTTCGGATCGAATCACAGATGTCACCGAATATAGAGTTGGGTCTAGACTCATATTTACTGACTTGTGCAGGGATATTTGCGTCATGGTAGACTATAGCCGGCCAAAGGCTAGGATATGGTGGAAGGTAAGCCTTTTATTTTGATTTTGTTATAGCTACGTCGCACCTGGTATGGTGCAAGTTTGTTTCGTTGGGAGTTGTCTGTGGTAGGCTTGTCCAAAGTTGAATCGCTCCTCGAGGCCGTTTCATATCGTGATAATGTTTGGATTGAAATTGTGCTGGCCATCCCACATTTGAGGATAAATATTTCCAAGAGGGAAGGACTGAACACTCTTGTGATAATTTTAGAATAAATTTGTACTTCCGTATGAGAAGGAGCATGCTAGTCATCTCGTATCAGTCCTGCACCCTTAAGAACAAGGAGTTATTTGTCAAGCTCCCTCCAAATGTGAATTTTGGTTGAAGCCAATGGTTCTTTAGCCATATAGTCTCCTAGCCGAGGGTATTAGTTGACTCTCAAAAGATCGAGGCGGAAAAGAATTGTCCTAGATCACAACCCCAACTAATATTGGGGAGTTTTCTTGGATTTAGCCGGTTACTATAGGAGATTTGTTAAAGGATTTTCAACTATTGCTTCTTGTTGACTAAGTTGACCTAAAAGAAGGCCTAAATTTCAATAGTCTAAAGCTTGTGAGAAAGCTAAGAATTGGAAGACTCGCTTGACTAATGTCGCATGACTCGGCCAGAGGGTACATATAGTTTTTATTGTATATTGTGATGCATCTAGAGCAAGCATTGATTTTGTGTTGATGCAAATGGTAAAGTCATAGCCTATGCTCCAAATAGCTTAAGGTCCATGAGAAGAATTATCCAACTCATGATTATGAGTTGGCACTAATATTGTGTTTGAAGATTTGCTTGTTCATTCTCTGTTTTGTGCCTATATTGACAACATACCACAAGATTCAGTATGGCTCAACCAAAGAGTGAATTCATGGCAGGTGACTTTGGAGTTACCAAGTGTTATTATATATTTTCTCGTCATCCGTAAGGCTAATGTAGTTGTTGATGCTTCTTAGTGCTATCCATGAGAAGCACCAGATCATATGTAGGAAGAAAAGAGAGAGTTGGCGAAGGATGCTACGTACTCTCACACATAGGAACTGCCTCTTTAGCTTCAAAGGAGGTAGTGTGTGCTTGTTCTAATATGGGGGCCAATCATCCCTAGTAGCGTAATATGAAAGCAGAAGACATGATTCCCTCAAGCTCAACTAAAGGAAGATGTCTACAAAGCGTAAGGTATTACTTCACACAAGGGGAGATGGTGTCCCGAGATATCAAGGTAGATTATGTGTTCCAAATATGATGGTCTCCGCGAGAGGATCATGGCAGTATAATAATAGCTCCAGCTATTCTATTCATCTAAGTTCCACTAAGATGTATCATGACTTGAAAGAAGTTTATTGGTGGAATGGTATGAAGAGAGACGTTGCAGACTTAGACTAGATGTCTAAATAATAATATCTGGCTGCATCAACAATTTCATAATCATTCAAATAACATAGTTAAGTCACACAAACCCTAATACTACCAATGTCCAAAGACAAATCAAGCATACTATCAATTCATACACATACAGCATTAGCCAAAGTATAACTCCACATAAATTGTAACCTACTCAACTAGAGACTCTGAGAGACAAGATACTCCGCAGGAGTCTGCCCTTTCCTCAATACTAAAATGTTCCAAGTCTACAAAGAAGCAAATAAGTAGCACTAATCATCCACATCTAAACAATGCTTGGGAATTCAACACCTACCCCATTCTACCAGCTTATCAAGGTTCAATTCATTACCGACCGTTGTCATCATAATTCCAGCCCTACAAAGATCATTCGCACTGCTCATGGAGCTTCATTCTTCAAAACCCCTTTAAAGCAGTTTTAAATGCTAAAGGTCCCAACTTTGAATTCCTGTGCCCTAAACTATCACATTGATGAACTAGCATGATCATCATCACCCTAGAAGTATTAATTAGTTACTTTAAGCCTAGGAATCTATAAACATCAACACCCATCAACTTAGCCAGCTTTCGTGAGTCCTTGGTTTTCAACCCCGAAATTTACCACTAAGAGCATCCATTAAATCTAGGGTGATTAGAGAATCAAATATGGAAATATTAACATGAAATCTACCTGAAAGAATAAATCGCCTTCCTTTGAAATGCACCCTAAGCTCAAACTTCGCATCTAGAATTTGGGGTGTAAAACCTCGAAATTTAACTTAAACAGCATTCTCGCTCATGTCGTCCGGCTATAGAAATCCTTTCTTGCACAAAGAATCCACTACAACGACCAGGCCTCACTACAAAGAAACCCCAATGACCTTCCAAAACCGCTATAATGAGCACTTCCACCACTACGAACGATTTTGCCGGGCAGCTCGAATCCCACCGCGCTGCAGCGGGTGCCCCCGCTAACTAGTAGCCCGGTAATTCTAATACTTTTCATTCCCAAAACACAAAAGTCTTTCATCCAAACTTCACAACCCCTTCAAATTTGCACCTAAAATGTAAATGATGCTACAAATTCACTCTTAATCTTATAATTCCTTACCGAGGTCTAGTTCACTAGGTCACCATCTAATGAAACACAACACATGAAATTTCAATCAGTCTAATCACATTTTCAGCTTAGAAACCAATCTCATTTTTGAGTCTTTATTAACTCATTTCTACTATGGGGACTCTAAAGGTGCTATGTCCTAACCATCCCTTAACGACGGTAGAGGCTGTTACAAATTGTGTAGTCCTCTTCTCCCAAAATTGAGCATAGGGATGAAGAAATTATGGAATTAGTTACATTATACAACATAATCATCACATTTGTCATGGCCAGACTCGCACTGCGGACCTGCCACATACTGCAGCTAGCCCTCAAATGGAAACCTTCGCAAACAACCTCAAGCCCCGCAATTGCGAATTAAATGTCCGCAAAAGTGGTTTCACCAAAAAAAAAAATACAACAGTCCATTATGTGATTTCTTGCAATAAAATTCACCTAAAAACCCTCGGGTCCCAACTCAACAATTCTGGCAAGTCCCAAACACTATATGGACCTATAGAAAGTCTCAAATTAAGTATAGGAATCCAAATACTCAAATTTAAGGTTGAGATGTTACATTTGTTTAAGCCTATGAAGACCCCAGAAGATCTTGCCTACTTCTGTATGCTTCACTTGGCTCGGGATATAGCTTCATGATACTTGTTCATTTAAACTCTTAACAATAACCATTCAAGAGTTTGCCAATCAGCTCTATATGTGCTTTAACTAGAGACCTGAAACCATGCGCCCTGTTAGTTACCATTTCCTATTTATCCGCTAATTTGAAGCTTTTGGTGATGAGTTAGTAAGTGATTCTAAGTACTCCTGCAAGCATTGTAAACATGTTTCGTATCCTCAACCTTAAGACCAAGATAACATGCAATAAATCACTGGATAAAAGCTGTAGAAAAGTAAGATATCATCATAACTCAACTTCGAGAAATTAGTGATCGTCAAAAGTTCTGTGGCAAGTGCTTTTGTGTCAACCAAGCAACAATAAATTCCTCCATTTACTTGGGGCAATATTCCTTCTTCAAGTACAGGGAAAGCAATACTCATTCTATATAATATGAAAGTGGAACATCTTGAAGATAAATTTTATACAGAAACCAAAAGGTGAAACTTAGTAAAAAAGAAACAAGCTATCTTCCAAATAAAACACTCAAGTATTACAGGCTAGACTCTAACACACTCTCACGAACTCTTTATGTCATAACAGCTTTAAAAGAGGCTGGATGCATATTATCTCCACGTCAAGCCTCGTTCTTTTCTCATAGATTGATAGTGGAGATCCCTGGTAAAACTTGTAGTGGTATCCAAGAAGTACAGAACAATCGACATTACACAGCAACCTACAAACATGGGTATGGGCCCAAATATCCAAAGGAAGAGAGGAAATGACAAATAAAATGCCCGTAATCCAAGTGACCAAACATGCTCCCCTCGGTTTAATTCCTTGCGACATACTCTATAGAATCAGATCTTCTTTGAAGGTAGGCAGTACAGTAGCTAAGAAGCTAACATGAGCATAGTACCTGATGGATTGAACATTGCAGAGAAATGCAACAAGAAAGCAGAGCAAGATGGCAAAAACCTTATGTTACATCACAGTGCTTTATTCCCAAATAGTAGCTCAGAGCGGTAGCTTGATTTGTTGCTCACAAATACACTAATGATTGAGCTGAGTGTAATTGCAGTTGTTGCCAAAGGGTAGATACAATGCTGTTGCGAATAGTTTGAACTGCCAGTACTCCATTCTTCATTGGGTCCTGGATAACCTCAAAGTTTCTAAATGAAAATGCATAACTGCTTATCAATTGCTATTATTTGTTCTTCTACTAGAACAGAGCACTAATAATATGATTACCAATTCATAGCACATCAGGCGAAAACAAATTGGAAATGCAGCACTTGGACATGATGAATAACATTAAGATAATTGAAATCTTATAAAAACAAATTTAGTTAATTGACATAATACGTCCGTGTCCAATAAGTTCTGCAAATCAGATGCTGGTTTATTTTTCTGTCATTTCAGACTCACTTTCTCCCCTTTCTGCTTGCTTTTGGCAGAGAGTAAAACCATGCGATGTTTCAACTAGTAGTTTTTGGCTGGACTGCCAATAATATTGAAACTACATAAACCAAATCCCGCTAAAGTTGCTCCTAAATAGCATTCTTACAGAACCAGAGATTTGTCTTATCTTGTGACCAATATCCTTAAACTATTTTGATGTGTTGGCGCAGTCTTATCTCGCTTAAAACCAAGCTTTTTAATAACTTCCTGCAATCACAACAGAACTCCAGAATGCCAATCAAAGAAACAAACACGCCAAGGCTCAGTGTAGTACTGACTATTTAGCAGACCTTCGCGACGACAGATAACCTTAATCACTATAGTTGCCCTATCCAGATAAGTAACTGTGAGTAACATCATCATTAGTGAATATAATCAATCAACCAACAACACAACAATCCAAAAATTGCAGCTGGGTATATGTACCTCTATATGCATTTCAAGTTAAATTCAGACCCTTCTACAAAAATATTATATAACTTAGTAGCTTCTGAAATCACTCTATGTCAGATGTGATCATTCATAATTTTATCTGATTTTGTACGTCGGCACATGGCACATCCACTTAACTTTCAGTAATTTCTATGATACCACCCATTTTGGGCATATTTTATACAGCCCAACATTAACTTATATAATATTGTTTATTCATAACTATTCTATATAACATGCCTTTCACTTTATTTTCCTTTATATGCTTCCTCTTAATTGTGACCATATTGGTTTCATAGAAATCTAGATTTCTCTTAGAGTCAACAGAATCAACAAAAATACTCACACTTCTTATAGGGTTAGCAAGCTGCGAACCATTTTACATAAAACTGTGGAGATAAGACCTTCGGCACAACCCAAAAGTAATCATCGCTAGAAAGCAACTAATACAGTACAAGGCCCAAATTTGCTGCATAAGGCCAGGGAGCAGTCAAATAGAATAGATAGATAGATAGTTTCATATATTGCACTATAGAGCAATATTTGCAAAGACAATGAGGCTGCAGCCCCCTGGGAGTTTATGCTACTTCCACACGGCACCACACATATATGTACTCAAAGAAATAAACTTCTTATAAGGGAAAGGGTTTCTGCGGCAGCCAAAAATAAATCCATCATAGTAAGTTCATTTATTGAAAACTAAAAGATGCAGCAATGAAAAACTCTATTTGAGTTTATCAAAGAGCCAAAAGTTGGAAAGATTCCTCTTATGTATTTTGAATGCATAATTTTCTTTCCACGCACACCATTTGCGTACTTGATTATTTAAAGAACTTGGTTCTATTAAATGATTCATCTCTTCAGTAATACAATACTTCAGAAAGAGAAAAAAAGCATGATAAGAGTTTTTCTTCTTTTTATTTATTTATCTCAATGGTTGATGGAAGATTGTTAATCAGTATCAGAGGAAGTGCAAGTATGTTTAGTACTAACTAAAACTAAATGGAACAATAAGGAAGATATTAAGGAAACGAGAGCAAATGCATTAGACTTTTAGAATAGATATTTGAGGAGAAAACGAGCCCTTGAGGGAAACAAAATACTTTAGCTGCCTTCAATCTTTTACACTTTTCATAACTATCTTTCACTACTTCATATTCCGTATATGCTCAATCTTTCACTTTGCAAACTAAAACTTGGATATCAAGGGATTTCCCAATTTTTAACTTACCTCATTTTTAGCATTTTATATTAATTGGTTATCAATCAATCGAGCAATCCCAAGGGCAACTGAGCACGGTTAAAAACTAGGTGATTCGCTTGGACACTAATGTTAATGTTCTGGAATTTGAATGTCAAGCAGCTCAATTCAAAATGCTAAGTTGTGCTTAAACAACAATTTCATCAACCTTTTGGGTTTGACACATAAAAAAAGAAATTAAAAAGAAAAAGGAGACTAACAGTCATAATGGAGATATCCAGTGATGGCGAGATTCGGAATTGATTCCGATGAGGTTCTTCTGGGATTCCGAATAATGATGAAGAGAGAAGCCAGGCATGGTATGATAGAAAAATCGTAACCCCAAGAGGCACTAATGCATAATCAAGTTGTTGTTCCTCCATCATCCTCCTCTTTCCCACCACCACCAGCTTCTTGTTAATGTGCACTGCAAGTACTATTGAAGAATCAAGATCGGAATTTAAAGGGATTTTAAATCACTTGCTGCGTACTCTGTCTAGTTTACAGAATTTATTCGTGCACTCTATTATGTTAAAAGAATATATATTGTAACAAATGCATATCCACTTTAGTCCCTCCATTTATGGGAAAATTATATATTAGTCTCTCCATTTTTTATTAATGTTAATATATATATACGCACCTCGCGTATTACTCATACACTCCATATTTATCTATCTATATTATATTAAAAGTGTGAAGGTCCTTAGAAATATTACAAGAATTTTTTGTTTTTCATTAAAATTCATCACAATAGATGAAATTGTTATTTACCATTTAAAAATATTATTTTAATTATTCTCATCATTTTATGTTATCATATTAGGTTTTCTATTTATGACATAATTTTTTGGCGGTATAGAATCTTAGAAAATAAAAAAAATTTACCGAGCTGGGCGAGTGCGGGCGTCCTTAAAATTATTGAATTTTTTATTTTTTTTGTATTTGAAATTTTGAGATATTTTAGACTTCCGCTAATTTTATAATTATGTTTAAAATTATTATTTTTTATTATTTTCGTCACTTTGTTTTATCATATTAGATTTTCTATTTATGACATAACTCTATTTATGGTATGAATCTATAAAAATAAAAATTTCTACCGAAGTTTTTTCCTTGATATATAATACAATTTATTTTTACTATTTTATTATATTAGAATTTTCTTATTTTGACATAACTCTACTTAGTGTAAATCTTTTTAAAAAAAGAGTTGAAACACTTACACGATTTTTTTTCCTTTTGATTTGGAAACTTTTTATTTTTTTTGTTTTTTTAATATTTTAATTTTTAAGTTTAAAACATTAAATCTTTTAATTAATTTTTGTATTATTAACAATACAAGGATTAATAATGCATAATCTATTTTTTGATTAAAAGAAAATTTTAATAGTAATGTCCTAATATTCTTATACTTTCAAAAAAAAAATATTTATAAATTCTCCCATCTCTATAAAGGATGCCTTATACTGCATAAATTAAATTCATCAACACCTTTAATTCAATCTCCAACCTTGTATATTTTATGTTAATTTATCTCTTCTTCATGTTATGAATTTTTTAATATTGTGGATTTGAAAATTAACAGTAAATAGTAATTGTTATGTCGCTTGTTTGTATTCAAATAATTTAACTTAGCTTTTGTCTCCTTTAATCGGTAACTTTTTAATATTGATACTATATTACCTTCTTTAATTGGAGTCTTATATTGATATTATGTGATTTAGAATTTTGTGTGTTATTTATAACTCATATTCTTTTATGTACTCATACATCACTGTAAGTATCATTTATTCAGTAAAGTACTTCTTCATCTCATAAAATAATTATTTTTAATAAATTATAAATTATTATACTATAATTTTAACACAATTTATTTTAGATAATATTGAAATAGAATCTGAAATGGATTCCGTGAACAAAATTATGCTAGTTAAAAACTTAAAGCGATATGATTCTCAATGAATGACAAAGTCTTAGTAATTTATTTGATTAGTGAAAGAGCATAAAGTAACAAAGGAAGGCACAATAAATTATAACATTAATTGATCTAAGAGATAATAATGAAATTTTTTTGTTTTATATTCTATATTTATATTTTATATTTTAGATATATTATTTTATCTATATTTTATTATATATATAACCATTAAAATTATATTTTTGCAAGACACAAAGTTCATGCTATACTTTTCTAATAATTATATATTGAAAAAGGAATAAATATTTACAAATAAAATAAAGATTTGTTACATCATAAATAATACTATAAACGGACACATTAATAGTGTTATAATCATACTTTATACCAATAAAACAAGGAGATTGATGCTGTCTAATGACAACACTATGGGGCCATGAATGGAACAAATACATTTTCTATCAAGTTACTTTTTCAAACAATTTTGCTTCTCGCTTGAAAATGCAATACACCACCGTGGAAACGTACTTAGTAATTTCTTTGATTTTATCAACAAATTAACATTCAATATATGCATAATATTTTACCTCTATTTACTTAAATATTTTGTAGATATAAGTACAGCGTCCTTATAAATGTGATTGAACTTTTTACCCTTCATTAAAATATTCACATAGAGCAAATTATCATTCATTAATTTTTCTCAATTAGTTGTTATTTAATTATTATAGATCTTTACTAATTTGTAAAAAGTAGAACTCCTAATATTTAGTATCTTAAAATTGACTAAAACTTTACTTCTTAAATTCTTCCTTATTTGAACTATATTAAAAGTCCTGACATTTAAGACATTCAAATAGAATTTTGTTAACTTATATATCAATCCAATATTTATCAAACTAACTAATTATCCATCACAATATTTCAATATGAAAAAAATAAATTAAATAGTGTATTTTATTATGTATTATTCCTCCTCCTTCTTCTTCTTCTTTAAAAAAAATTAATAATCAACTTCTTGCTATAGAAACATAACATACTTTAGGTTTTTCAATTAATCGAGTACTCTTGTTAGTCACTCTCTTTAGTTAAATCTACACTATTTTTTTCATTTCAATTTATGTGAAGTGTTTGCCTAAATACATAGGTTAAGAGAAAGAGAAAAAAATTGAGCTGAAATAATCTCATAAAGGGTAAAATTTAAAATTAAGTCATTTTTAAATATTTAAAGTATGAAGCCTCATAACAAAATATCATTCACCTTTTTACCTTTTTAAAAATTGAG
>JACEIK010010179.1:5448-18085 GCA_018107945.1 Datura stramonium
ATATTGTCTTCAATGGTGGTTTGTACTTGGAGGAAGAAGAAGAAAAACTATTTAATATTTGTCTATCTAATTTTTCAAATATCGAATGGAATATTCTGTACTTTCTAGAGAATGTACCTAAATAGGTTAAAAATGCTCCTCAAATCCCGTGCTGGATAATTTTTCCCTCCTGAAAATGGCCTCATCACTTGTGAGTCATCGGCGTGTCTCTGGTGCCCATCCGGGGGGAACCGCTTTGTCGTAGGTGGGATTAGTCACTTTGGGGCTCTGACCGGTGTTGGCACCAGGGGTTCGCAGGTGCTGACTCGCGTTTTGATGTTGCACCTTCTACTTATTTCCCGTATGCTTCTGCGATTCAGCCAGCGTTTTGCCTATTCTATCTGGTGGAATGTCGATCCCATTTGGTAGAGCTCTGTTCCTCATCTTTAATTCCATGCTTTTGTCCAATTCCTTTCCTTCTCTCCTTAATTTGAATGCCTGCAAAAACTAAAGAGAAAGAGCATAAAATCCTTCCAAATGACTTGAAAACCAAGCAAAAGCTCATGTTTAAAAGCCTAATGAGTTGATAAATTACCAACTCATCAAACTCCCAAACTTGAACCATTGCTTGTCCTCAAGAAAGGCAATTCTTTACAACTGAACTATATGAATAAACATGTCATTCTACATGAGGTTATGCATAAGGGAATACTATGACCCAGACAACCCAAAGATCGCTCACCAACTCAAACGAAAAGAGAAGACAACACTTTATGCAGATGCTTCAAGAGATGACCACAATCGATAGGAATGATTCACATTTGATTCCTTCATTTGAAACAAGGGAATGATTGATCAAAACAAACGTATATAGGATCTTAAGTAATTAAAAATTCATATACAAAGTTTTCCTTCAAGCTCACTACATTCTTGTCTCAATCATATCTTTTGGCATGTGCAAGCATGTTCCCCAAGGAGGTGATGCTACTAACATCAAGAGAGAATCCCATTTAATCATCAAGCAATTCACACTCAAGGAATTATAGAATGAAACAAATTGTTTACTCTCGCAAAGAAATTCTCATGCACATAACTTGACCCATAGGCTTGCCCTTCATGTAAATTTCCACTAATGTAGAGTCTCTACACTTAAAATCAATTAGGACTTAGAGGTTACGATGAAGGATAGGGTAAAGGTTGTATGACTTTTAAGTTCTAGTGACTAGAACCTCCCTAATGCCCTTTTTGTGAATCTTATTGCATATTCCATTTTCTTGGAAATCACCCTTACCTTTTCTTTCCTTGAACAACATTTTCACTTTTGAAATGAGAGCCCTCCTTATCTCTCCTTAGTTACCACTTTTCATCTCATTTGAGCAAGAGGAAACACCTTTCTACAATTCAGTTCTTTTCACCCAACTAATTTATTCATTCTTTTCATCTGTAGTGCTACTTCACATTGAAGTTCACGTCATTTTTCCCATTTTCCTTTTTGCAACCCCCAAACTTAGGCTTTTGCCTAATCTTTCCCTTTTATATTCCCACACTTTTGAGACTTCAAACATCATTTTTTGCATTTCTTCCCAAAACTAGCACTAGGGAGGATTGGTGACAAAGAGGGATTACAAAAGGGGTAATTGGCTTGTAATGTGGTTTTCAAGGAAAAGGCTTAAAGGCTCAACATTGGCTAGCAAGATAGACCATTTCTCCTAACACTGAACATAATAATTCTTCATTTTATTGAGCCCAAAGTGGAATTAATCAATCTGCTTTTCCTCATCGGACTCTGCTTCAGGAGCAGTGGCATCAGGTATTGGTGTTTTCCCTTTGCCACGTTGTCAGGAGGTGGACATGATGCTGCAAAGAAATATTAGTGCCACATGCTTCTCTTTTTGGGTTTTGAATAATATGAAAGTAAAAGACATATAAAACTAATCTAGAAATAAAAATTTCAGAATTGGATGAGAATAATTTGTAACAACAATAACAAGTGTTGGTGGTCCAGCATTACAACGCGAAATGCTAGTATAAACCCGCGAGTCATAGTTGAGACGCCAGCCTGGGAAGAAGAGTGAGCACAAAGATTCTTTATTGTTGTTACACTGATGTTCACTAGTCTTAACCTGCGAAGCGCAGGTGAATCGTGGATCTAGGCAGTGGCCTAAAGTTCTAAACTCAAACCTGCGCCTCACCCTGAGTTTTGCTGGTAATGACCGGGGACTAGCCGGTGTGACACTATATTAACATCAACAACATTCGACCCAGTTAAACAAGAACCTCTCAATTTCATGATTTACTCAACTCACCCCCACATTATGATCAACCCTTTCAAACAACACAACAAAATAAAAATGACGGTTCTCCCTTAAGAATGACGTCACTCGATCTATCATCGAGCAAATCGTTAATTTGAAGCACTTGGGGTTACTCAGAATTCACCCCCAACTAATATAGAAAACACACAGTATGAGAATCACACCAAAATAGCAAAGCACAATATGGGAAATGGGAGATATGGGTACGGAAAATTCTAAATCTAGCTTGATTAATCTTTAACTCTCATTTTCAAACAACAAGCAATATAAGAGCATAAGGACACATGCCGATTGAGCAATGAGAATAATGAACAGCTAGATGTGAAATTGGTTTCTTGACCAAATGGTGTTTTCAACAATGGGAAAGTCTTTTGCTTAGTAAGAAGTGTGTGAGGTAGGATGAAATGAAAGGAGTAGGAGTGAGGATTTTATAGGCTGAAGAGAGGGAGAATGATTGGGTGATGAGAAGGTGGGTTTAATGGAGGATTTAATGGTGGGAAATTTGAAAGGTAGAAGTTTGTGGGAAAGTGAGTTTTTGGGAAAGTGTAAAAGTGAAATTGAAGGGTATGTGGGGATTTTTTTAAAGAAAAGGTTTGACCGGTGTTAAAAGCCATGGGTCAGGTCTGTAAAGATTTTAAATGAAATACGTACCTTTACTTGCACTGAACCTGCCGCCACCAGCGTTTCGCCACATCAAGTGCAGGTGACCTCCACCTGTTCCCATTTTACTATATGCAAGTTGTGGTTGACCGGTGGTTCACGGGTTGTGACCTTCCTTTCGCCGGTGTGTCACAGTTTATAATTCACTTCCTCGGTACACCGGTGGTGAGCTGGCGGTTCGTGGATTGGCACCGTCATTTTTCAGGTGGGGTGCCGGTTTTCTCCTCTTTTCTCTCATATTCTGGACACCACCTACATGTACATGGCATTTCGCATTTGAGGACCTACATTTTGCGGGTCTTGCGCCACCAGTTTCGTATTTTTCTTTCAGCTCACTCTTCATCCATTCTGCCTACAAAACAAAAATCAACTGAACATCAAATCATCAAAGCATCAAACATGAAAACACTTGGGTTGCCTCCCAAGAAGCACCTCATTTAACATTGTGGCATGAAAAAGGTGTTTTCTACGACTCATCAAGGTATGAAACTTCTACCATGTTGATTTCTACCGACACTCCGAAATACGTTTTTACTCGTTGGCCATTCACTTTGAATCTTAGCCCATCATCTCTTTCAAGATCAATAGCTCCATTCTCGAAAACTTGAGAAACCTTAAAGGGACCCAACCACTTAGATTTAAGCTTCTCAGGGAAAACCTCAGCCTAGAGTTGAAGAGTAGTACCCGCTCTCCCTGTGTAAATTCCCTTTGCCAAATTTTCTGATCAAGGTAGTACTTCATTCAGGCTTTGCATATTGCAGCATTTTTATAAGGCCTCATCCTAAAATTTTCCATCTCATTAAGATTTTCCAATCGTGTCTGAACGACTGGATGTAGATGATGATATCTATACAGATGGATCTTATATATATTGTAGAATGAACTTCCCTCAATCAAGGTTTAAACTCTTTAAGGCCCACATGGCCTTATGCTCCAAATCCACCGGTAAATGACAAGCTTTTCCAAATACCAATTGATATGGGGACATTCCAATTGAAACTTTATATGCGGTACAGTGGGCCCACAGGGCGTCATCAAGTTTCCTTGCCCAGTCTGTTCTATTGAAATTGACTGTTTTAGTCAAGATAGACTTGATTTCCCAATTGTACACTTCTGCTTGACCACTAGTCTGAGGATGATAAGGGGTAGAAATTTTGTGCTTCACGCCATACTTTACAAGCAAGGCACTGAATAATCGATTGCAAAAATGTGATCCTCCATCATTGATGATAGCTCTAGGGGTGCCAAATCATGAGAAGATATGCTTCTTCAAAAAGGCTGTCATGCTCCTCCCCTAATTGTTGGGCAATGCCACAGCTTCCACCTATTTAGATACATAGTCATCGTCTACCAGAATGTAAGTGTTTCCATAAGAGCTCACAAAAGGCCCCATAAAATTGATTCCCCATATATCAAAAAATTCCACCTCTAGGATAGGTATCAAAGAAAGATCATGTCGCCTAGAAATACTTCTTGTTCATTGACATTGATCAAACTGCTTAACAAAGTCTTGGGCATCCTGATGGAGAGTGGGCCAATAAAATCCACATTGTAGCACTTTTTCCATTTTCCTAACACTCCTGTAATGGCCGCCGACTAGTGATGAATGACAATCCTTGAGGAATGGAACCATTTCCACCTATGGGACACATCTATGAATATGCCATTAGAACAACTACGGAAGAGGTACTAGTTGTCCAAATTAAACTTCTAAACATCATGCATGAATCTCTTCTTTTGATGGAAGGTCAATCCTTTGGGAGTGATGTTGCTCACCAACTAATTAGAAAAATATGCGAACCACGGTGTTAATTCATGGGATGCCGCCAAAATATGTTCATCAGGGAAGTCATCATTAATCTCGTCTTTTACACCCGACCTACCATATGTCTCTAGACAAGAAGTATGGTCAACCGCTTGATTCTCACATCCCTTCTAGTCCTTTACTTCAAAATCAACTTCTTAGAGCAAAAGGACCCATCAAATAAGCCTAGGTTTAGCATCTTTTTTAGTTATTAGGTATCTAAGTGCGGTATCTAAGTGCAGCATGGTTTGTGTGCACCACTACCTTGGTCGCTAGCAAGTATTCTTGAAAGTTTTCAAACGCAAACACTACTGCGAGCAACTCTTGTTCTGTCACTGTGTAATTTGCTTGTGCATCATTCAAGGATTTGCTAGCATAGTAAATGGGATGAAAGATCTTTTCCTTCCTCTGTCCAAGAATTGCTCCTAATGCTACATCGCTAGCATCACATATCAATCCAAAAGGCTTCGACCAGTTTGGTGTGGTGATGATTGGAGCTGCTACAAGCTTCTTTTTAAACTCAATGAAAGCCCTCATACAAGCCTCTTCACACTAGAATTTTGCATCTTCTTTCAACAATCCAAACAAGGGATTTTCTACCTTGGAAAAGTCTTTAATGAAAGGACGGTAAAACCCCACATGTCCTAGAAAACTCTGAATTCCCTTCATTGTCTTTGGCGGCGTAAGATGAGAAATGGCGTCAATTTTTTCTTGGTCTACCTCAATTCCTTTCTCGGAGATCTTGTTCCCTTGACCAGTACCTTCTTTTACCATAAAGTGACACTTTCCCAACTAAGCACCAAGTTCATTTCCTCGCATCATTTTAACACTTCTTCTAAGTGAACCAAATAGTCTTCAAATGAATTTCCCGCAACCAAGAAGTCATCCATGAAGACTTCCATATTCTCCTCTACCATGTATGTAAATACTGACATCATACACCTCTGGAAAGTAGTTGGGGCATTGCAAAGCCCGAAGGGAATCCTTTTGAATGCAAAAGTTCCATAAGGACATGCGAATGTGGTTTTATCTTGATCTTCTGGGACAATAGAAATATGATTATAGCCTGAGTAACTATCAAAGAAATAGTTATATTCTTTCCCATCCAATCGATCTAGCATTTGATCAATGAATTGGACTGGAAAGTGATCCTTTTTGGTCCATGAGTTAAACTTGCGGTAATCCATACATACCCTCCATCAGGTGACTGGACGTGTTGCAATCAATTCATCTTTCTCGTTTTGCACCATCGTGATTCCCACTTTCTTAGGCATACATTCGACTGGGCTTACCCAACTACTATTAGCTATTGGGTATACAACTCCTGCATCTAACCATTTGATGATTTCTTTCTTGACTACCTCTTGCATCTGTGGGTTTAAACACCTTTTATTCTCAACTGAGGGGATGTAATCTTCCCAAAGGTTGATCTTATGAGTGCAAATGCCCGATAGTATTCCAATGCTATCGGCTATAGCCACTCTATTGCTCAGATTTGCTTCCTCAAGGCCGCCAAAAGTTCTTCCACTTGTTGTTGATTTAGCTTAGCTAAGATGATCACCGAGAGTATCTCATTTGCCCCCAGATATGTATACTTCAAATGGGTAGGTAAAGGTTTGAGCTCTAAGACCGGTGGTGAAAAGATGGATGGTTGCGATGGTGGAGTTTTCTGATTCTTGAGGTGAAGATCAAGTTTCTTCAATTGAAAGGAGTAGGTTCCCAACCCTTTGCTAACATGACACACCTCTTCCAACTCTTCACTGCATAAAAGAATGCCTTCAAACGTTTATTTCAAAATTTCTTCTACAATTTCCCCTTCTATGTCTTCATCATCTGCATTGTTTGGGGGTGATGGGGGAATCTTCTTCCTTCATTGCCTTTTGGGTTGTCATCTGTGATGCCAAAAAGTTCATTCTGTCTTATAGCAGTTAGATGGACACTTCATGGTTCTTCACCTTTTGAGTGACGTCTAAGAGATCACTTCGCAACAACTGAATCCCTGAATCAGTTGAAACAACTCGGTCAAGCATAACCTCTAGCAATCTTTCGATGTGGTAAATGTAGGACTCTTCTCTCTCTTGACTACTTATTTCAGTTGTACAATCAGAGCTCCGACCTTGATTTTCATTTTAAGGGTACCAATAGCCTTGGTTGGCTTGTAGATACCTCATGTGAAAACCCATCATAAAATTTGTGAACAACTTAATTTTCTTCATTACTAACATCAAACCTGTAATACCACGAAAGTCCCTAAGATCAAACTCGTGAGTTAAAATTGAGAAAGTAGGAAATTTCACATAAGGTCACAGAATGAGTCATCTAGTCTCGTAGTGTGACCTAATGGGTCGTTTAGTGACCCGTTAGGAGGTGCCTAGTTTGAGGTGATGAAATTCTTGGCCAATGGCGACGGGTCAAGGAATGACTCATCATGTCACTCAACGAGTTGTTAGTGTGGTCATTAAGTGCGTAGAGAAAGTTGCAAACCAAGAGATCTAATGGGTTAAAGAACGAGTCATCGTGTCACCCATGGTCATGGTGTCCCTCGTTAAGTGTGCGAGGGAGGGTTTTGGCAGTGTTGGCAACAAATTGAGGGATGAGTCATCGTGCACCTAGCGACTCTTCAAGGGACCTGTGGGCTGAGGAAGTTCAGTAAATGAGGATTTGTCTAATGATGATGACGAGAGTGGATGACAAGTCATCCAGTAGGGTACTGATTCATCCAGTCCCTCATTGGGACTGGCAGTGTTAATTTTCCTGCGAAATTACTAAGGGTGTTTTTGTAATTCCTAAGCTCCTAATCTCTAAACTACGTCATTTTAAGCTCTTTTAGGAGGGTTTTAAGAGGGTTTAGCCTATTCTTACTCATTCCCTCTCATGCATGCAATACTAAGGCCTCCCATTGAAGATCAAGCTTAGAAATTCTCTAAGTTCTTCTCCAAATCTCTTGGGCTTTCAAGGAAGGGTGTAGATTCAGTTTACCCAGGAATGTAGGGCCATGAATGATAGTTTTCTTTCACTCTCTTTCCCAAAGTTCTCCCTAAGTTCATGAATTCAAGTGTTTGATCTTATATGATTTTAACTTAAGTTTATGAAATTCTTTGTACTTTATTCATTGGTCGATTCCCTTTATGTTTCAAAGCATGTTTTAAGATTCATGGCTAGATTTTATAGACTAATTGACTATAAATTCATGATTTCAAGTTTTTGAAGAATTATCCCAATTATGCAAGTTTCATGAAAAGTCAAGTTTATGATATGTATTTTCTAGTATGAGGAGATACCTAGCATGAAAGAATGTTTATGATTTATCCATGTATGACTTCATGATTTTTTGACTATCAAGTCTATTTCATGTATGTTAAAGTTTGGGCAAGCCCATATAATTTAAACACATTTGCATGATTCAGTACAATTTTATAATTTCAGCTTACGACATGATTTTGGATCTATACTCACACTTTCAGCCGGTGGTATGTTGGAGCCAGGACTTCCCATATTCAGATTTTAGATTATGCATGTTATTTCATTATCAACTTCATTTAAAAATGATGGTTTCAGCTTTGTTGAAAAATGATGGAGAGCACTTTGCATGTTTTTGGGAGTAGTGTCTAGCACCGAGTAGGCTATGGGTTCAGGAAAACCCCAGGCCTCAGAACTATGTGCCAACGTAGGATTATTCAGTTACTTTGGGACCTCCCTTGTGAGCTTCCCCCACCCCGATTGATCCTTTAGCTTGATATCGATATCATGGTAGCGTCTTTAGCCTTGGAAAAGCTTTGAACAACTCTTCCACTTGAGTATAATAGATGGGATCACGTAACCTCTATCATGATAGTGATATATATTTGACAAGTCTCCCATTGTTCCTCATGATTTTAGTTATGCATGTTTATTAGTTATGATATATTGTTCTTAGCAGGTTTGACCCAATGATCCGGTTATCATTTTTAATAAAAATCTCAGTTACAGCTTTAGGTCATTTGGTTCAGTTATGAGATCTAGTTTATGTCTATTCATGTTTTCAGATATCAACATGTATCCTTTACTCTCAGAATCTTATGATGTTATGATTTATGATATGCATGATTTTAGTTTTTACTTACTTGGCTTGTTTTACTTACCTTGCATACTTAGTACATTCCAAGTACTGACCGCATATTCTATGTTGTATCATTCATGATATAGCTTCAGATGTTTAGACTCAGTTTCACTGTTATCCAGTCTCTCGAGTTTATCCCAGTCTATTTTTGGTGAGTCCTCATCCTTCGAGGACCTTTTGTTAGTTGAGTTATGTTATTTGCAGTTTCAGACTTCTGGTGAGCTAGTTGGGGTGTTGTCCCATCAGCTCGTCGGTATGTTAAAGGCTTTTCAGACATACTTGTATTTTCAACTTCAGTTTCAGTGTTTTGATGTTGCCATTGGATATACGTTTGTTAGTCAGACTTCAGCTATTTTAGTATTTCGCTATCAACTTTGTTATGATGATCTTTAGTTATCATGTTCATTACATGGGTTGACTTGGAGCCATTTATGATTCTCGGATCCATGTCTCGATCCGGGCCTATGTTCAGGTTGTGACAAGTATGGCGCCTTTTCTCTCCTCCCTTCTCCATATTTTATCCATCAATCAGAGAGATTCAACGTAAGATGACCCTTCGGGATTCTGAATTAGTCTTTCAAAAGGGCTCATCTCACACCAACAATATCAACAATGTAAAAGTAACACACAAGATGCTAAATTAATTCAAATCAACAATTAACTAGGGGCTATCTAATCCTATTCCCCAGCAACAGCGCCAAAATTGATGATGTCCAAATTCACTCCTCACGAGGAGGAAGTGTAAGCAATTGTCGTAATATAAATACCCAACTAAGAGTTAGGGTCGAATTCACAGGGAATAACGATTAAATAACGCAAAAGTTGTCTATTATCTTGAACTAAAATTGCATCCATGCATTGAAAATAAAAATAAATATATTGGGGGAAAAGGCGAAATCAAAATTTGAATTAAAATCTAGAATAAGGCAACCAAATTAAATCAAAAATTATGAGCAAGGGCCAAGGATATGCTATTGATGTGGGTTCTATTGGATTGGGATTAACTAGAAATTTCAAATAATTATTCATAAGCTTAAATATCCATGGATAAAGTGACACCCGATGTTTTTCAACCAATTGGGTGCTCTATTCCTTGAGTTTTCTCAAACCCCAAGGCCTTAATTAATTAATACACTATAGCTTAGACAAGATTTGAGCTATAGATTATGGGTTTTGGATATCTCTAGCCCAACTCCACACACTCAAGACCCGATTGCCTATCATTGCTTTCTCACCCATATTTAATTTTTCTTTTTCAAGAAAAAATGGAATAAGTAGACACAACCCACATTTGCAACTATGGGTAATTCAATTATTATTTGGGAGAAAACAACAGATTTATACAAAATGAGTAATTACAAGATTAATATAGTCATACCCAATCCAATCTATCCCCAATCATGCACACACCCCTAGCAAAATATGTAGTTACTCATAGATGAATAATACAAAAGAATATTGAAAAAAACCATAAAATTCATCATTAAAAGTAAATAGCAAGCTCAAAATTATCTTCAATGGTGATTTGTACCTGGAGGAAGAAGAAGAAGAAGAAAACTATTCAATATTTTTCTCTCTATAATTTCAAATAAAGAATGATATATTTAGTACTTTCTAGAGAATGTACAAAAATAGGTTAAGAAATGCTCCCCAAGTCCCCTGCTAGATAATTTTTCCCTCCTGAAAATGGCCTCATTTAGGAGTCACCGGCGTTTCGCCGGTGCCCATTCGCGGGATGCCACTTTGTTGCAGGTGGGGTCAGTGACTTTGGGGCTCTGAACAGTGGTTCGTAAGTTCTGACCCGTGTTCCTCTGGTGCACCTTCCACTTATAGCCAGTATGCTCCTGCATTTCAGCTGGCGTTTCGCCAGTTCCATTCGATGGAGCGCCGGTCCCACCCGCTAGAGCTCCGGTCCTCTTTTTTAATTCCATGCTTTTGTCCAATTCCTTGCCTTCTCTCCTTAAGTTGAGTTCCATCAAAAACTAAAGATAAATAGTATAAAATCCTTCCAAATGACTTGAAAACCAAGCAAAAGCTCATATTTAAAAGCCTAATGAGTTGGAAAATTACTAACTCGTCAAACCCCCAAACTTTAACCATTTCTTATCCTCAAGCAAGGAAATTCTTTATAGATGAACTATAGGAATAAGCATGTAATTCCACATTATATTATGCACAAGGGAACACTAAGACCTAGAAAACCCAAAGATCGCTCATCAACTCAAAGGAAAAGAGGAGACTCGACACTTTATGCAAATGCTTCAAGATATTACCATAATCAATTAACATGATTCACATTTGATTCCATCATTCGAAGAAAGGGCATGATTGATCATTAAAAGAAAATATAGCATCTTAAGTCATTAAAAATTCACATTCGAAGTTTGCCTTCAAGCTCACTACATACTTGTCTCAATCATATCTTTTGGCATGTGCAAGCATGTTCACCAAGGAGGTGATGCTACTCAGATCAAGAGAGAATCCCATTTAATCATCAAAAAGTTCACACTCAAGGGATTATTGTAATACCCCAAAAGTTCCTAAGATTAAATCCAGGATCAAAAACAAAAGTTGCTAAAAAACTAGGAAAAATATTGTAGGACGGATGACCCAACAGATCATTGTTGGGAACAACTAGTCATTGTTTGTAACCGTGGTGGTACTGGACTTCAAAATTAGGGGATGTAAGAGGTCATCCCATGACTTGTCGTGAGATGTGATGAGTCGTGGTCACAAGTCATGGTATGGGATGTCAATATTTTCCAGTGGACCTAACAAAAGGCAATCGCGACTCATTGGATGAAGAAATGAGTCATGGTGAGGCTCGTTGGAAGGTCAATGCAGGATCTGAAGGGGGATAAAGAATGATCGAATCAATGACCCATTGGACGAAAGGACGACGCATCCTGTAGCGTCGTGGGTTGAATCTGAGATTAGGGTTTTGACAGTGCAGATGAAGAATGGATACCACAAGTCATGGTATCCTCCAACGACTTGTTGGTACGCCCGTTAGTTCACCCAGTGCAAATTTTTAGGGTTTTTCATTAAGGGTATTTTCATTAGATTTTACGCTCTAAGGTCCTAAACTATGTCGTTTTAAATTATTTTCTAAATGTATTAAGATAGGTTAAGCCTCCTAGCCTATTCATTCTCATGCATGCAAAAGTTAGAAAATTTAGAGGTGATCAAGCTAGCCTTCAATGTGTTCTTCATCAATTTCCCTTTGGGCTTTCAAGGAGTGGTGAGGATTGATCTTACCCAAGTATGTAGGGTTATGAATGGGTGTTTTTGTTCACACCCATGCCCAATCTTTCCTAATTCATGAAATTTGATCAAAAATCTTATGGGGTTTTAACTTAAATCCTGTAGGATTCTAATAATCTATTAATAGGTTATTTTCTTTAGTGATTTATATTATATTTTCTAAATTATGATCAGATTCTACACCTATTGTGTTTATAAAATTATTGATTTCATTTTCTACTAAACTAAGCCTAATTATGCATGTTTTATGATAAATCGAGTTAGGATCTTTACTTAAATTGTTGATATTCATAAACCCATCATGATTTATGATTTGAAATACTAATTTATTCGAAGACCCATTATGGTTTGATGATTTTCAAAGTTTATGTATGATCTACAAGTATGCATAAATCCCATGATTTACTAATTATGTTTTTGGCCGACTCACGTGCCTCAACCTCATGGCTAGTTCACGTATTTTCAAGAATGTTTATGATTATCATGATTTAACTAGCCCATGAATCTCATGCATAT
>JACEIK010010180.1:6145-44493 GCA_018107945.1 Datura stramonium
GGGGATTTAAGAAAAATAATAATTAAAAACAATGATTGAAATTGTGAATTAAAATCAAGAATTAAGACTCACTAGGGTTTGTGTTCCCCATGGGTTCATCACTGCTTCGAGTATATACACGTAATCAATACCAATGCTTACTTGTAGAACTGATAACTAGGGTTCATCCAAACGACTGGTTCGTCCCTATTTAATGACTATACTCAATCATCTGGTCAGGTCTCATGAGCGATTTCAAATTAACCGTTATCAATTTGTTCCAAATATAATTATCCTGCGACCACAACTCAAGTTAATACAATGATCATCAAGATCAAGGCTTTGTGGTAATTCTCTTTTCCTAAAATCTACTTCTCTAGGATTAAGGAAGTAAATAATTTGGGAAAGTCCTCACGTTTTACAGCGTTAAGAAATGTTTAAGCATGAAGAGAACACAATACAAGCATTTTGCATTGGTTTTGAATTACTTTTGTGCAACCCCAGCTCATTAATCCACCATCGTTCCCACAATCCTAGCTATGGAGGTTTTAGCCTCTTATAGTTGCAAGGTTATGATATGCATTCATAATTAAACACATAAATCAATACTTACAATGGTAGATTAGAGAAAAACTTCTTTGATTATATCCAAAATAACTCAAGAACAATTCACAAAGATCGAGAAGAAATTAAGAAAAGGTTGATCACAAGCCAATCAACTCAACTATATGTTGTCTCAATGTTCTCTAAAGTTTTCTCATGTCCTCTCACTACTTTTTTGAAAATAAAACATAAAAGTTATTTATACAGACATAAGAATTCTTTTCTTAAGCTAACAGGGTAAATTTTCATAATTGGTGCCTCCTAAGCCACAATAGATCCTACGACCCATAGCAGGATTGTACGGGTAATACCTGCTACCCATATGTCCTTGGCTTGCTGAAATTTGGCTAAGTGTTGGGCCTTGGTATGACTCGTACATTCTTCCTATGAGTCGTATTGTTCTTCCATGGCTCGACTTTGATATTTTTCAATTTTTCTGAAGTTCTTCACGAGTGTGATGGTATGACTCGTACTTTGATGCCACGACTCCTACTGTCTATCCATGTCAGGAGTCAGCCTCTTATGCAATTCTTCTGAATATTTCCATGACTCAATGCTACGTCCCGTACAAGCATTGTATGACTTGTACTGAGAGTCCTAGGATGCACTCTTCATAACTTAGCCATCTGAAACTTTTCACGGTCTTTAATATGGCTCATAACATCAACCTACGACTCGTACTGAGACTTGTGATTTTAGCCCATTTTCTGCACTTTCAGGCTATCTTTTGCACATTCTTGCTCCAACACCTATTTGTCCTGTAATCAAAGAAAAAGTGCATTATATCCATATAAATACACCTAAGTCCATGTTATTTTCTTAGTTTTGAGCGTCGAAAGTTCTGTAAATTCACAGCATATCAACACCCTCAACTTAATACTTTTGCATGTCCTCATGCAAAGAAAAGAAAAAAAATTAAACACGACGCTTAACTAGAAAATAAACCTAGGGTACTACAACCAATACCAAACAAAACTTGCACTATACATTCAACAACTTTTGACCCTTCTTCTATGAACCATGACTAGCTAATGTACCACAAGTAGCCGCAAAAACATGCTAAACAGGGATCAATACATGTCATCTAGCTATCAATAGGCAATCAAGTCATCACTGATGCTTTACACACAGACAAATGGTAAAAGTAAACATAACCCATGTACCCTCACGACAAATGAAGTACCCACTCTCGTATATATTGTTAGATATTGCATGGGACTAAACAAGCGAGACTCTCACTCTGACAAATAAGTTTCATGTACTGTGAATCAGATACCATAGGATTTCCCTTATTTTCTCTGCTTCGGTCTGAGATGGTCAGATTAGGATCACTATTGGACTTGCTTTGGCTTTTAATGTAGGCTTTAGGGCTGGACATGATAAACATGAGAGATTTTTGAGTGACTATCCCTTCCTTGGAACTACATACATTGGCTTCACCGTTCACCTATTTCACCTTTTTTTTCTTTTCTTTTCATTCCTTTTCCTCCCTTTTCACCTCTTTTGTATGCATTTGTATAGGTGTGGTGTATTTTCAACATTTTCAAGCATTTATTTCTTTTGAATTTTTTATTTTCTTTTTCATGATTTTCAAATTTTTCATCTCCTTTTTTTCTTTCTGTCACACCACACCTCATTTTTAACCTTTTCTCTTTTCTTTCCCTTTTTCTCGTTCCCACAATTTATGCACCCCTACTCTAGTCACCCTCAACTTAGGAATTTTGCCTATATTGAGGTTCACAATGTCGAAGGAAGGACCAGGGCCAAAACAGGTTCATTATAAAAAATGGGTATGGTTCATCGGTTATTCAAAGAAAAATGGCCTATTAAAGCCTAAAAATTGGGATCAAGAGAGTCATATGATTTTGGTAAGGTTATTTAGGCTAAAAATGATCTTAACAAAAAAATGGCCTATGATCATATCCTAACCAACCATCCCTAGCCTATGTAAATACCAACCAGGAAAGTTCTAGATCTTCAACACCGTACTGAACTAAGTATCCAACCTCACTCGCCCATGGCACATGACTTATATTCACTTTACCTGTCTGGTTTACACATGTCTTAACAAGACTCCTCATGCTAATAAACTATATGACATCAAAAGATCCATAGAAATTATGCATGCAGTCATAAATACATAGCTAATCATCAAAAAAAAATTTAAACAAGGTCAATTTTTTCAAAAGTTAAAAACTAGTGCACTTTCATTGGCTGAGTACTCCTAAGTTATTTCCTAATTAAAAAAAATTAAAAAACAAGAAAACAAGATCCTAAACATTCTGGTTCTACTAGATATCATGCCCAAGGAAAAAGAAACACCGCAAGAAAAACTCTCGAACGAATCCAAAAAAAATCCCAAAAATAACAAATACACCTCCTCCCCTTTTTGAAAATTGATCTTTGTCCCCGAAGCATGAACTACAATCACAGAGGGAAGGGAACATATTTGTGGCTACTCAGACTTCTCCATCCATGTATTGCCTCCCATGCAGCGCCTGATTTAACGTTGCAGCACCACGTGACTTTTGTGACTCTTCAGGCATCATCAAGGTATACTACCTCTATCCTCTTAGTTCCTCCATATCTCCTAGATACAACTTGATTCTTTGTCCATTCACTTTGAACCTTTTTCCTTCCTTATTCTCAAGTTCCACCGCACTGTATGGGGACACATGTACCACTCTGTAGGGTCCCATCCATCTAGATTTCAACTTTCCAAGGTGCAATTGGAGCCTTGAATTGAACAGTAAAACTAAATCACCTGGGTTAAACTTTCTTTTTGCAATCTTCTTATCATGGTAAATCTTCATCCTTTTTTTTATAAATTTCTGCACTCTCATAAGCTCTAAATCAGAACTCATCCAACTCATTAAGTTGATTAAGCCTTCTTGGCTGCTTTATTCCAGTTCATATTCAGCTTTTTTAGAGCCCATAGCGCCATATGCTCTAGTTCGACCGATAAATGACATGCTTTTCCATACACCAATTGGCACGGATATGAATCAATGGGGGTCTTATAAGTTGTTTGGTAAGCACATAGCACATCATCGAGCTTTCTAGAACAATCTATCAGGCTAGTATTCACTGTTTTGGCTAGGATGGTCTTGATTTCCCTGTTCGAAACTTCCACTTGTCCACTTGATTGGGGGTGGTAAGGTGTATCCACCTTATGCTTGACACTATATTTTCCCAACAGGGCCCCGAAGTGGATGTTACAAAAGTGAGATCCACCATCACTAATAATAGCTCTAGGAGTGCCAAATGTGGCGAAGATGTGCTTCCATAGGAATGCTGTAACACTTTTTCCTTCATTGTTTGGTAGTGCAATAGCCTCCACCCATTTGGAGACATAATCCACTGCCACCAATATGTATTTCATTCCATATGAGCTCACAAACGGGCCCATAAAACTGATGCCCCACACATTACAACTCAACTTCTAAGATAGGGGTCAATGGCAACTCATGTTTACATGTAATACCCCCTGCCTTTGGCATTAATCATATCACTTGGAGTAATCATATGAATCTTAGTGATTAGAGGGACAATAATATCAACATTGTAAAATCTTATGTGTAGTTCTGATACCATTATGATGACCCCTAACTGGAGATGAATGACAGGCCTCCAGAATGCTCAACATCTCTATTTCAGGCACACACCTATGAATGATCTCGTATGCACAAATGTGAAATAATTATTGCTTATCCCAGTAATATCTTTGGGCATCGAATAAGAACTTTTTCTTCTGCTAAGGAGTCAGGTCTGCCGGTATCATATCGCTAACCAAGTAATTTGCAAAGTCAGCAAACCAGGGAATTAAATTTTGCGATGCAGCTAGTACCTGTTCATATGGGAATCATCAATATCAACCTCCTCCCTCGCCATAGCTTCAGACTCGAGCCTGGATAGATGATACGCTACCTGATTTTCTGTTCCCTTCCGATCTTTAACCTCAAACTTAAGTTATTTGAGCAAGAGCACCCACCGAATCAATCTAGGTTTAGCATCTTTTTTTTGACATCAGGTACCTCAAAGTGGCATGGTCTATTTGAATGATCACGTTGGTTCCAAGCAAGTATGCTTGTAATTTTTGAATGCAAAGACCATCGCTAATAGCTCCTGTTTTGTGACCGTATAATTCTTCTGGGCTATATTGAGTGTTTTACTAGCATAATAGATCGAATGAAAAATGTTTGTTTTTCGTTGGCCCAAAATAGCACCAAGAGCAACACCGCTAGCATCTCACATTACCTCAAATGGATGAGACCAATCTGGAGCTATGATGATAGGAGCAGTGGTGAGTTTCTCTTTTAAGCACTCAAAAGCCCTTAGACATGCTTCATCAAACACGAACTTTACCTTCTTCTCAAGTAACTTGCACAATGGTTGTGCAATTTTTGAAAAGTCCTTGTCAATCATCTGTAGAATCCTGCATGCCCTAGAAATCTTCTGACCCTTTTTATGGAAATAGGGGGTGGAAAACCAGCTATAACCTCAATTTTTTCCTTGTCCACCTCAATCCCCTTTCCTGAGATTTTATGACCCAACACTATTCCCTCCTTACCATAAAATGATATTTTTTCCAATTTAGGACCGGATTAGTTTCTTCACATCTTTTTAATACTTTTCCCAAATGGTTGAGGCAAGATTCGAAAGAGTGACCTACAATAGAGAAGTCATCCATAAATACTTCAATAGTGTCCTCCACCGTATCTGAGAATATAGATATCATGCAGTGCTGGAATGTGGCTGGTGCATTTCACAATCCTAATGGCATTCTTCTAAAAGAGAACATTCCATACGGACAAGTAAAGGTCATCTTTTCCTGGTCTTTTGGAGCGATGGTAATCTGATTATATCCCGAATAACCATCAATAAAACAGTACCAACCTCTACCTGTTAGTTTGTCAAGCATCTGATCAAGAATAGCATTGGAAAGTGGTCCTTTTGGTCCAGTGGTTGAGTTTCCTGTAATCCATGCATACACGCCACCCTGTGACTGATCGTGTCAAAATCAACTCGTTCTTTTCGTTGGGCACCACTATGATCCCACCTTTCTTCGTTACGCACTGTACTAGGCTTACCCACATGCTATCGACGATGGGATATATCACTCCAGCATCCAGTCATGTGATGATCTCCTTCTTTATTACTTCTTGCATTGGGGGGGTTCAGGCGGCACTGATGTTCTATGCTTCGTTTGAAATTTAGCTCGAGTTGGATGTTGTGAGTACATATGCCTAGCGGGATTCCAATGATATCAACTATGGTCCAACCAATTGCCTTTTTGTATCTATTTAGTATGTTGACCAAAGATCCTACCTGATCGTCTAACAGATCTGCTGGGATTATTACAGGTAAAGTACTGTCTTCATGGAGGAATGCATACTTAATATGGGGAGGTAGTGCTTTTAGCTCAAGAACTGGTGGTACCTCCACGGAGGGCTTGGCCAGCAGCGTTGAACGATTCTTTAGATCCAGGTCTAACTTCTTTGGGCTAAAGTTATATGACCCTATTCAATTTAAAGCGTTCACCGTCTCCATGTATTCTGGTATCTCGTCATCCTCATAATTCATCGTCACAGCTACTAATGTATTAGTAGTCATCATCTCCTCCACAGGAATTCGCATCTTATCACATTCCAACTGCCTGTTTAGATAAGGGATCGTTCCCTTGATGTATCCTGAAAGAATCACAAAAGAAAAAAAATGAAAACGTAAACGGGGAAATAACTACCGAAAGTCAAATACAAGCAATTAATCTAGTCTTAGTCGTATTCCCTGACAATGGTGCAACTTTTTGATAACGCTCAAACCACACCTCCTACTGAAGTATGAAGCAGATGTTGTCAATAAAAAACCCAACAAAGAGGTTGGGGTCAAACCCACAAGGAATATGGAAGATCTAGACTAATGCTGGTAAGTGAACTTGTTGGCTAGTTACTCCAATTGGGGGACTTAAGAAAAATAATAATAACAAACAATTATTGAAATTATGAAGTAAAATCAATCATTAAGACTAACTAGGGTTTGTGTTCCCCATGGGTCCATAACTGCTTCGGGTATACATACATGATCAATACCAATGCTTACTTGTAGAACTGATAATTAGGGTTCATCCAAATGATTGGTTCGTCCCTATTGGATGACTATAGTCAATCACCGGGTCAAGTCTCATGAGCGATTTCAAATTAACTGTTATCAATTTGTTCCAAATATAACTATCCTGCAACCACAGCTCAAGTTAATACAATGATCATCAAGATCAAGGATTTTTTGTAATTCTCTTTTCCTAATCCCTACTTCTCTAGGCTCAAGCAAGTAAAGAATTTGGGCAAGTCCTAATGCTGTACACTGTTAAGAAATGTTTAAGAATGAGAATACAATACAAGGGTTTTGCATTGGTTTTGAATCACTCTTGTGCAATCCTAGCTCATTAATCTACCATGGTTCCCACAATCCTAGATATGGAGGTTTTAGCCTCTCGTAGTTGCAAGATTGTGATGTGCATTCATAATTAAAAACACAAATCAATACCTAAAATAGTAGATATGAGAAAAACTTCTTTGATTATATCCAAAATAACTCAAGAATAATTCATAAGGATCAAGAAGAAATCAAGAAAAGGTTGATCACAACCCAATCAACTCACTTCTATGTTGTCTCGATGTTCTCTAAAGTTCTCTCACGTCCTCTCACTACTTTTTTTTTAAAATAAAACATAAAAGGTATTTATACAGGCAAAAGAATCCTTTTCATTACCTAACAGTGTAAATTTTCATAACTGGTGCCACCTGAGCTACGACAGATCCTACGACCCATAGTAGAATTGTACGGGTCGTACCTGCTATCTGTATGTCCTTGGCTTGCTGAAATTTGGTTAACTATTCGACCTTGGTACGACTCGTACATTCTTCCTAGGAGTTGTACCATTCTTCTGTGGCTTGTCTTTGAGATTTCTCAATTTTTTTGAAGTTATTCAAGAGTGTGATGGTATGACTTGTACCATGACACCACGACTCATATTGTCTATCCGTGTCATAAGTCAGTCTCTTGTGCAATTCTTTTGAATATTTCCACGACTCAATGTCACGACCCGTACAAGCGTTTTACAACTTTTACTGAGTCTTAGGATGCACTCTTCATAGCTTAGCCATCTGAAACTTTTCACGGTCTTCAGTACAGATCGTAGCATCAACCTATGGCTCATATTGAGACTTGTGATTTTAGCCCATTTTCTCCACTTTCAGGCTATATTTTGCACATTCTTGCTCCAACACCTATTTTTCTTGTAATCAAAGAAAAAGTGCCTTATATTTCTATAAACACACCTAAGTCAATGCTATTTTCTTAGTTTTGAGTATCGAAAGTGCTGTAAACTCATAGCATAACAGAGCCTCATGAGCATGTTTTTGGGAGCAGTGTCTAGCACAGAGTAGACCCGACATTAAGGTAAATCCCATGTTCTCAGAACTATGTATCACCGTAGGTATATATACAAATGTTAATGTTATTAGATCCCCATGATATCACATTATGCACATCCCTTTCCTAGAAGCCTAGGACAGCTCAGCCCACTTGAGCGAGATAGTTAGGTCATCATGTAAGCTTTATCATGATAGTGTCGGTTATGACGAGTCCTTTCATTATTCCTCATGATTTATGCATGGTTCTGTAATGTTACTTTGGCTCAAGTTATGTTTTATAAAGTTTTATTTTATGATTATGATGATGACTGGTTTACGAATGGTTTGAAAACCTTGAGCCTTTATGTTTACATTATTATATTTACTTTATGAACATGTTGTCCTACTCTTATGAGCTCTTATGTATTTTAACTATCCGTTTTACTTACCTTGTGTACTCATTACATTTCAAGCACTTACTGCATACTCTATGTTGTATCATTTCATGATACAGGCCCTAACATTCAAGTTCAGCCTCGCCATTAGCCGATTCTCAGAGCTCGCATCCCTCAACCGGTGTTGGTGAGTCCTCATCATTAGAGGACATTCAATTATCTATAGTTATGTTATTTCAGTTATAAAATTTTGTCAAGCTATTTGGGGATGCTATCCAATTAGGTCATCAGTTATGTTAGAGGCTATTCAGACATTATGTAGAAATCAACTTGTTATTTTTAATTCGGTATTAGGTTGATATGTATGAAAACTTCTACTATTATGTATGTTATACTTTCGGTTATTTATGATGAGTTTTAGATATCATGTTCATGTCATGGGTCGACTTGGAGACTCTCAGGGTTATTTGTCTCATGTCTCGATCCGGGCCTATGTTCTGGTCGAGACAAACTTGGTGTCACACCCCACCTTGGGGGGGTATAACTGGCACCTGGTGCCCTAGTAGGACCTGGACTGCTAACTAGTGAGCCTAAGCACATCTGGTGCATGGCTGGCTCTATCTTAGATTCCTGGAAACAACGGGCTATATAACGGCTGTAAATACAGCCTCAGGCCGACTGGGTCTATAGCCACCTGTCCTGCAACATCAGCTAACCAGAGACACAATCGTAAAGGGGAGCCTATGCGGGCCGACAAGGCCACCATGCTGTCTAGTTATCTCTAGCTCAAAATGAGAAACACTTGAACATTACATGACCGGCAAAGTCACCACTACTATCGAATACGGCCCCACACGGCGGCAATCAACAACACTAAACGGCTAAACATATGCGGCCCCACCACGACCCGGCTGGCCCGACCACGGGGGAGATATATAAACACAATGCACATAGCCTCTATGAATAATGATAAGATGGTCGGGACGGGAGCCCCGATACCCCACGTCTTGTACAACAAAAAGAAAATGAACTACACCTCACCGAATATCAAGCTCCGGATGACGAGGAGCGTGACTTCTACGAGCTAGCTAGAATAATGAGGATCGCCTCCTCATCTATGAGTACCGCAGAGCAAGTACGCGCCCAAACGGGCGTCGGTACCCGCTGGTACCCAGTATGCAAAGAGCGGAATACATCTAAATATAAACAACATAATTATATTTGGCAAGGAAAATATCTGGATCTGTAAAAGCGCCGATATCTGAATCAAACTTTCATCCTTTGTGAATAAGGCGAGGAACATGCACATCGGCATTAGCGTCTAAGCGTTATATATAATATATAACATATAAGTACATATATAACAAGAAATAACCAATACCAGCCCCCATAAGCCGGATGGTGCCAACCAATCAAACAATCTATGCCTCTACGAGATTGAAAACCATCCAAAAAATAAGTCCTCCACTCATCTACTATTTACGAGCACCTCCTCTAGGCCCCACGGGTCTCCGGCTCGGGCTAAGGCCTCGATATAAATAACTATGCAGGCTCGGAGGACTCTGTCTTTGTATACGTAGCGTGCTTTGTATACGTATCGAAATCTGTTCCCCGGGCGTAAGCCCACCACGAGACATACTACGGACGGCATGCCACTCCTTGAGTGAGCGTATACCCACCCGCTCGGTGGGCGACACGGTTACCAACCCGGGCGGCGGGGACGCTCAGGATGCCCTCACGACACAATCAAGTCTCAGCAATCAGCCATCACATATAGCAAGCATGTTTAAAGCTGAAAATACTATCTGTATTCTAATTTCTTATTCGAAACTCTTTACGTGTTAACTGATTCTCATACTACTTTACGCTGAATCTAAGATCTTTATCGTATGGCTATACGCGCCAAGATGTCTCTAAGCGTATGGCTATCTTTTATGAAAGATACTATACGATTGTACGTATACGGGATATTATCTATACGTCGATTTACTTTACTATCTTTATTATGAATATATGTCATATTATTATAAAACATGCTTGCTAAACGCATGCTGGGCTATACGAGTCCGAAATGATATCTTGCCATTTGTACTTGCTTTACTGGCACCATTTGAATATGATATAACAACGCAAGAACGGAGTTTGCGAATCATACAAACTCAATATTCAACTACGGAATTCTATTACGGAGTTTACTTTATTATACTAGGCTAAAGTTACTAACTGCGAAAAGCGGCACCTTTCCAGTTATCCGACTAACGGACGGCTCGGTCATTACTCGCTATTTCTCCCAATTGCATTCACATGTATATCAATTAGAACTAAATATACTAATTTACGGAAGGAAACATCACTTTCGATATATTTATAGCCCAAACTTTGGCTTATCGAAAGACGGTCAACTTGCTATTTCTTGAAAGTCGAGAAGGGAGAAATGCTCACTTTAAGGCTAGGAGTACATTGACACTAATTTGGAGCAATTCCACTTACCTTAGCCTGGTATACGATGATTTGCCGACCAAATTTCCCCGAAACTAAATCAGTAGGAATGCTCCCTGTTTGCTAAATACCTCGGTACCTAAGGTTAATTTAAATTTGGAACGCGTTTGACCAGGCGTAATTGAGCGATAATTATCAAAACCTCTTGTACCCTCTATTTCTCTTTGACACTAAGGAAATTATGAAGTTAAATGAAGTAAACCAAAGTTGGAGGCTTTATATACTTGAGCACGGACGGGGACAACGTGTCCACGGGGCCCTTGTGAGCCCTCCCTCCCATGACACATTGCCGCCGCGGAGGGGCTACGCGGCTCCTTCCGCGATGGTTGGCGGATTTCTTATCGGTCTTTTCCCGAGCCTTTTTCTAGCATGTGTGGCCTCAAAAATCTTAAGCAGCATGCGAATAGGCCATCTATGTGAGAGGAATTTTACAAGGAGTGTAACACTTGGTATCCGAGCATCGGGTTTGAAAGTATCCTAGGGTGTGCGAAAGTTGTGTTAAGTAGATTCTTTTCATGGGTGTGAAGCACGCTACACTTATAATAGAAGAGGCTGTAAACGTTTAGGAAATTTTTCCTTCTTTCATGATCTATGTCGTGCGATGAAATATCTCTATATCCTTGTATGCTATATGCATTTGCATAATTCCTTGCCAAGTTAATGAAAGAAGAAATGGAAATGGGAATGGAAATGAGAATGGCAATAGGGATGTGAACGATAGGCCTTGACCCCGAGCACGTGCAGGCCGAGGTTGCCCATACGGAGTTTAGGGCAGCCATCCGGATGCTAGCATAGGTATTGACCGTCCATATCAACCGGTAGGTGGTAGCATATGTTCCCCGGAATGGGAATGTAGCGGCGGTGAGATCGGGGGATTTCCTAGGATGAACCCTCCCGAGTTGCTTGGATCGAAGGTGGACGAGGATCTACATGAGTTTATAGATGAGGTTACGAAGATCACCCAAATCATGGGGGTGACTAGGGAGGAGTGGGCGAATTTAGCCTCGTATTAGTTGAAAGGGGTTGCATACACATATGGTTCAAGTAAAGGAAGGATAGCGAGGACAATTGGAGTCGGCCCCATTGGTTAGGATGAGTTCCACACCGCATTTCGATTGGTTCTTCCCTCATGAGATGAGGGAGATTAAAGCAATCAAGTTTGTGAACCTAAAACGGGGTAACATAATGATCTAGGAGTATTCTTTGGAAATTTACTCATTTGTCAAGTATGCACCATAGTTAGTGGTACAGTCGGAGAGCTCGAGTGAGTGAGTTTGTACATGGAGAGTGTACATGGAAAATGAGTGAACCCTCCAGAGTTCCTTGGGTTGAAGGTGGATGAGGATCCACATGAGTTTATCGATGAAGTTTTGAAGATCACCCAGATCATGGGAGTGACCGGGAGAGGTGTGCGGAGACCTATCCTGCATCGGTTGAAAGGGTTGCACATATTTGGATGTGCAATGGAAAGGATAGCGGAGACGGTTGGGCTTGGGCCCATTGGTTGGGATGAGTTAGTGCGGATCGGTTCTTCCTCGTGAGATTAGGGGGATTAAAGCGTAGGAGTTTGTAAATCTGAAGAAGGGTAACATGATAGTCCAGGGAGTATGCTTTGAAGTTCACTCATTTGGTAAGCATGCACCAAAGCTAGTGGCTGATCGGAGCTCGAGTGGCGAGGTTTGTACTAGGCGAAATACTCTTCATAAGAGTTAGTTCATATCCTTCACCATTAGTTCCTTTCCTTATCTACATGAGATACACACTCCATAGAAAGCACATAAATTACGCACCAGTATACTTGCAGGATGATACAGGACACTCATATCATAATCTTTAAGAAGCTCAACTACCTCCTCGACATTGATTTAGATCATGCAGGTAAACACATATTGGAGGCTTTTATTGGTCCGTAAACACATCCATATGGACCCCATACGGATAGTGTCTCCAAATCTTCAAGGCAAATACAAAACGCCAACTCAAGGTCATGAGTCGGTTAATTCTTTTCATGGACCTTGACTTCCTAAAAGCATAGGCTATAACTATACCATTCATCTATACACAACCAAATTGATTCTCAAAGCATCACAAATACCACAAACCCATCGGTACCAGGTGGGAACAACCTGAGGTTTCGAGGTGAGTCGAGTCTTCAACTCTCGAAAGCTCTTCTCACGAGACCTCCAACCATTGGAACTTCATTTTCTTCACGGGTCCAACTTAGTCGTGGTGTGTTGCAATGGATTGAGAACCTTCAACAAGCCTTCAATAGTAACCAGCTAAACCAGAAACTCTTGAGATCGGAAGGACTAGCGGTGGGCCAATTCTTCGCTACTTCTATATTTTGAGAGTCACCTATACACCCTCGCTTGACACCAAATGACCTAAAAAATACCCTTGAGGTCAACCAAAACTCATATTTGTTGAATTTAGCATACAACTAGCAATCCTTCAAGGGCTCTTACCACTTAGTTAAATGAGCTTGACATGTCCTCTGCTCAGAGTATATAAGGATGTCATTTATAGACAATCAAAAACATATCCAAGTATTACTTGAACACCACGTTCATCAAATCCATAAATTTTCAGGGTATTCATTAGTCAAAAGACATGACTACAAACTCAGTAACCATGCGAGTCTGAAGAGTTTGTCTTCGGGATGTCCACTCGGCCGAACCTTGGTGATGATATCCCGAATCTAAGAACTATCTTTGAAAACCACTTGGAACCACGGAAGTGGTCAAACCGTCATCCAATCACAGGGAGAGGATACCTTTTCTTGAAAGTAACTTTTTTCTATTGTTGATAATCAATACCGTAGAAGGGAGCATCCTTCTTTCGAGCAAAGAAGGCGATGCACCCCACGAGGATTTGCTAGATGCGATGAAACCCTTTTCTATAAGATCCTTCAAATGCTCCTTGACTCCTTTATCTCGAGTGGAGCCATTACGTAAGGAGGAATAGATATAGAGGCACGATATCGGGAAGAGTCATACAAAAATCGATCTCCTGCTGGGGAGGAATTCCTAGTAAATCATCACAGGAACACATACGGGCACTCACACACTATAAAGCTGATGGTGATTGGGGTTTCGGATGTAGTATCCTTAACCCTAACTAGATGGTACACATAGCCCTTAGAAATTATCTTTCGGCCTTAAGGTAGGAAATGAAGCGACCTCTTGGAACAACCGGGCTTCTCTTCCACTCTAGGGCGGCTCTCGGAAATCTGAACTCTCTTTTGCATGTGTTCTACAATTGGCGAGGCATAACATGCATGTCAATCCATGCAAAGATAATATCAAAATCTTTCATGGCTAGCTATACTAAATACGCCAGGTAACTTTCTAAGGAGGCTTTGTGAAAGGAAAATTTCTATACACCCATCGAGCTATAGCGATTCACCGATTGGAGTAGAGACTAAGAAGAGTTATAGTTTCGAGATTGACTCCAAAACATATACATCCGGTGGAATACACAACATCTTGATAACCACACTGGTGATGTCCTCACACTCTATCGAGTGCAAGAGGCATAAACCTTTGCAGTGTTGGCCACCTACACTAGTGGGCCTTTCTAAGGCCCAGGCGTCTTCAGAATCTTCTTCTTGAGTTGGTAGCCTAAGTACAACCTCTACCATCACCGTCTAGCCAACGAGACACTCCCGAGTGCCGGTGCCGGATTACCACAACCAAAATAGATATCGGCCCAATCGGGCACTCCCTATATGATTCTTGCCATACATCCCGAATGTCGGGGAAAGTGCGCTCTCTGTCTACATGCTACTATGGCCCCTCGAACCTAGGCTCTACTCCTCACGATCACCTCGCAATGCAGGATAGTCCAGCGGTCGATGATGGGCTTGAGCTAATGACACCGTGATGAGGCTGGCACAGCGATGCCCGCCTCCCGATCTCTACTAGAGAACCCATAACTATACGTGTCCCTCTTGACCTCTCTCTCTCGAGATGAGCGCCTCCATCTGTGAAATCATGGAAAATCAATGTCTTTCGATGAAGCATGGCGGTCCTACAATCCTTGTCCCGAGTAGACCCCTACTCCATGTACAAATACGCTCACTTGAGCTCTACGATCAGCCATAGCTCACGGTACATACTTGGACTTAAATGAGTGAACTCCAAAGCATACTCTTGGATTGTCATGTTACCTAGCAGTTTACAAAGTGCACTGCTGTCTCCCTCATCTCACGAGGGAAGAACCGATCGAGAATTGCGGTATGAAACTCATCAAACCAATGGGCCCTACACCAACTGTCCTGTTATCCTTCCATTTCCTAAAGCATATGTGCAACCCCGCACTTTCAAGCGTCTGAGGCTTTGGCGCACTCCTCCACAGTCACTCCCATGATGCGGGTGATGTTCACAATCTCGTCGATAAACTTATATGGATCCTCGTCACCTTCGATCCAAGAATGGAGGGTTCATCCTCGAAAAATCTCGACTCATTGTCGTCGCATTCCCATTCTAAGGGACGTGCGCTCTTTTGCTGTTAGTTGAGTGGGCGGTCAAAGTCTAGGCAACATCTTATGGCCGCCACATGAACTGCACTGCGTAAACCTTTGCTGGTACATTCTCCTGCGGTCAGTGGGGCCTCATGGTGCCCATCCCCATTTTCATTCTCATGGCCATTTTCATGCCCATTTCTTCTTTCGTTGACATGGCGAGGAGGCATGATTCTACAAACACGTATAGCATGAGTTAGAAGGATAGAGATGCTTCATACGACACTTAGGTCATGAAAGAGGAACATTTTCTAAGCGTCTGTTAGCCTCTTCATCATAAGTGTGGCGTGCTTCACACCCATGAAAAAGAATCTACTTAATGCGGCTTTTCGGACACCTAGAACATGACCTAGCTCACGATACCATGTTTTGTCACGACCCAAACATAGGCCGTGGATTGGAACATGGACAATCTTAGGAGGCTCTAAGTCGACCCATTGCATGAACATGTTATCTAAAATCCCAACATACCCAGCGGAAGTCTAACATACATAATAAAAGCGAAAGTCTAAAAAATATCATAACATACGGAACACATAATACATTTGAACACATGTTATGTTTGAAAAGCCTCACCCTTGATGAGTTGATGGAATAAGACACCAACTAACTCACTAAGGACTGAAAATACTCAATACAAAGATAAATGGCCCTTGGAAGATGAGGACTCCCCAGCGAAATTTGGAAGATATAAAGTCTGAGAATCCGGCTACTAGTGGGTCTACTTGAATATCGGCGGTATCATAAATGATACATCATAGAGTATGCGGTCGTACTTGGAATATACTAAGTATGCAAGGTAAGTAAAAGCGGACGGTTAAAATACATAGTAAGAGTTCATAAAGAGTAGGACGAGCGTGATAATAAAGTAAATATTATAATATGAACATATGGCTCAAGGTTTTCAAAACATTCGTAAGCCAATCATAATTTCATAATAACAAAAGAAAAAGCTTTATTAAACATAACTCTAGCCAAAGTAACATAGACATAAACATGTATAAATCATGAGGGCAATGAGGAGGTGTTATACAGGAACCCAAAGTTAGACCAGGAAATGAAAATAGAAAAACTAAAAATTCGCACCGAGTCTGGAACGACTCGTGGTGAGTCGTGAGGAAGTGACCCAGTCATGAGTAGTGTGGTCAGCTTGGTTTGTCACGGTTGAGTGAGAGGCCCACGGGCCTAACCCGGGTGGTAAGACACGACTCGTGAGGTCACACGTGAGTCAACCTGGAGGTTTGGAAAGATTGGAATGACGTGTAGGCCACGAGTGACCCAAAGTGGTGGTCGACCTCGCTGACTCGTGAAGTCTCCCTTAGGGTTCCCCTAGAGTTTTGGAGGCGGAGTGGACTCAATGGGTCAAGGCAATGAGTCGTGCCTTGTGGCAACGACTCGTTAGGTCCCTCGTGAGGACTAGTGACCAGATATTTCCTACATTTTAATGAGGGTGTTTCGTAACTTCCTAAGTTCCTAAGGCCTAAAATACTTCATTTTGGATAATTGTTGAGTGTGATAAGAGGAGTTAAGTCCCCATTGCATGCTCATTCTGTGCAAAGATTTTAGAAGTTTTGGTAGATTAGGCCTTCTTCCCCAAATTTTAATTTTAAAATTTGTATTTTAAAAATATATTATAAAAAGGATATAAAATCAGTTTCCCGGGTATGTAGGGTTTAAAATGGATGGAGTTCTTCCTCACCCATTCCCAATTTTGATTAAAGTCATGAATTACCATTACCCAAATTCCATGGGGTTTTACCCAAAGAATGTCAATGTGATTTCTCCATATGGATATGTTTTAATTGAGTTTTCTTTATGGAAATATGCATGATGGGCATATTTTATTATTTTTCCTTTAATTCAGCAATTCCAACCTCTTAACTCTAAATTGTCAATTTATGGAAGTTCATAGAAATTATGATTTGAAGTAAATATTCATTATTTTAAGCTTATTGACTATGGAAATGAATTAGTCTAGATTACCCGTGTTTATGAGTATATCCTTGGAGAAATTGAGTATGATGACGTATTGGGAAACGCCCACATGATGAAGTTTGATTTATGATTTCGAAATTAATTTTGTGATTTCTCAATTTATGATGTTGGCCGATAAAAAGTGTCTTGATTCTTTCTAGCATGTTTAATAAGGGGATCAACGATTGATTAATGTTATATCTTAGCCAATGAATTTTATGCATGATGTTAGCCAGTTTGTTATGAGCGTATATCCATGTTTTAGAACAACATCTCGCTTGGCTGGCTGGCATTAAGACTCACGTCGGTGTCTCATAACCACGTGCCACGTGGGTTTAAATGTTGTGATGGTGTAATAATGATCCTCAAATGTGATATCACGGCTTTATGCACGACCCTCACTTGTCAAGCCAAGGTCGGCTCTGCCATTTGAGAGAGACGGTGGGGCATCATGAAAGGTTCTACCATGATGGTGTAGTTATGAGTCCTCCCATTGTTCCGCTTGTTTTATGCATTGTTATGTCTATTTATTATTTCAGGATATGTTTTGATAAATTTTCTTTAAATTCTGATAATGGTGTTATGGTCAGTTGAAAGTCTTGAGCCTTATGACTATTATGAAGATTTTGATGTAGGCATGATGTCCTTCTCCTATTCCTATTTATGAGTTTTATGTTGCTTTTTAAAATGTCAGTTTTACTTACCTTGCATATAATTGCCTTCCATGTCTTGGCCTCATATTTTTTTTTTATGTTTGTATCGTTTCATGATACGGGAATTAGAACCTTAGGCTCATCCTCATCCTTAGTATCAGCGTATTCCTTAAGCTTATTGGTGAGTCCTCGCTGATCCAAGGATCGTTTTATAGACTTTCATGTGGTTCATGTTTTCGGTATTGGTCGGGTTAGTTGGGGATGATGTCCGATCAACCCATCTTATGTTTTAGAGGATTTGAAAAGTATGTAGTATTCCTACGTATTAGCGTTGGTATTTCTTTATGCTATGTTCGATTATATATACGCTACATCTTTATGAATATTGTTAAAACATTTGATGGGATTGTTGAATGCATGTGCCATGGGTTGACTTGGGGTCTCTTGGGATCCTTTTTCCCGTGTCTATGATCGCGGTGTACGTTGGTCGTGACAAACTTAGTATCGACGCAATAGGTTTGAAGTGTTTTAGGGTGTACAGAAAGATGCGTTGGGTAAGAGTATTTTTCATAGGTGTAGACGCCATACCTGAGTAAGCACTAAACGTTTTAGGAAATGTTCCCTTCGTTCTGTTCTATGTCGTGCGATTAAAGCCTTTCCATTCTTCATAATTCGATGCGATTCGTGATTGCGGGAATTATGGATCCTAGGAGAATGAACGAAGAAGGATAAACATGATGAAGGCCACGGAGATGGAAATAATCATAGGCATCGAAAGCCCCCTTACCTATTCCATAGCCCCGAGACACTGAGCAAGTTTGCCTCATGCGGAATTTCGGGGCGCCGATTTAGATGTTTGCGCGGGCGCCTTGGCCTCAAGTCAACCAGCCAAGGGTTGTTGCGCGGAGTTCCACAGAATAGCAAGCGACAACGGCTCGGATTAGAGATCTTGAGGATGAACCCTCACAGTTCACGGGATCAGGTGGATGAGATCCGCGAGTTCATTGAAGGATCTTACGAAGGTCACTAAGTTTATGGGAGTGACAAATGGGGAGTGTGTGGACCTATCCTGCTTATCGGCTCTAAAAGGGTCGCTCATATTTGGTACAAGCTGTGGTAGGACGGCGGGGCAGCGGGGGCGGGCCCTATCAGCCGAGATGAGTTCCACATGGCTTTTCTTGACGGAGTTCTTCCCTCGGGAGAGGAGGGAATTAAAGAATCGGTTTGTTAACCTCAGGCAGGAAGATGTTAGTCAGCTGGAGTATTCGCTGAAGGAGTTTATTGCTTTGCCAAAATCTGCTCTAGAGTTGGTGATGGATCGGAGGGCGCGGGTGGTGATTTATTCATAGTGTGGCCGATTATTTAGACAAGGGCGTAGATACGCTATGCTCCACAGGATATGGACTTTCCTCCCATATTGTTGTATGCCCGGCGAGATGGAGGCGGCTCATGCGATGGAGGAGGCGAAGAGAATCGAGATAGATAGTCGTGAGTTTTCACGTAAGAGGTCAGATGGTGGCTACCATCCCCGGCAGCGAGAGGTCTTAGCCAGCACCATCATCAATAAGTGTTCCATCTAGACCGGGGGTGATTAGAGGCCGGGGGTTGAGGTCGATGGATGGGGAGGGCAATTCGGTTAGAGTATACCTCTCAACCTGCGAGAAAGTGCGGCAAGAGTCACCTGGGAGGTACCTTTCCGGTTGAATGTACGCCGGGTGGGTATAGACCAGGTCACATGCACCAAGCATGTCCATATGCTAAACGAGGATGATGGGGTCTAGCACAAACAAACAGTCGCGGCTCGACCCGTCCAGCTCAAAAGAACATCTACTAGTAGGGGAGGTGGTCGAAACTTCAAAGCGATCCTATGCTCTTTCCTCGCGCCGGGAACGGGAGACTTCTGACGTGGTCACTAGTATGTTGCGTGTCTTTCATATTAATGTTTATTCCTTGCTAGACTAGAGAGCTATATTGTCTTTCGTGACTCAACCCATTGCTAGTAGTTTTGGAGTTAGTCTGAAATCTGTCGAACCATTTTCGTGTCTACCTAGTTTGTGATTTAGTTGTATCTAAGGGTATATAGAGGTGCCCCATTCTTTGTGTTGCATAAGGTTACCTCTTGCCCGGATTTGGTAGAGTTAGCCATATTTAACTTTGACATTATTCTTGGTATGGATTGGTTTGCATGTTATGCCTCGATTAATTGTAGGACAGTGTAGTGGAGTTTCATTTTTTGATGAGCCAATAGTGGAGTGTAAGGGTAGTTAGGCGGTGCCTGTGAGTGTTATTTCTTAAGTCTAGAAGATGATCTCTAAAGTTTGCATGTACCCACCTAGTTAGGGTTAAGGATGTGGTCACGAGACCCCGACTATTAAGTTAGTTCCGGTGGTATGCGAATACTCGATGTTTCAGAGGTTGCAGGTGTTCTTTGAAAGGAAGAATTGATTTTTGTATTGATCTATTGCGAGATACGTAGCCTATTTCAATTCCTCCTTATAGGATGGCTCCAGCCGAGCTTAAGTGAAATATTAGTTAAAGATACGGTGGACAAAACCTTAGACCAAGCCAGTCTCCATTGGGTGCTGGGTTTCTATTTATTCGAAAGAAGGACGGTTCACTACGGTGATTGGTCTAAGGTTACAGTTAGAACAGGTACCCCTTACCCGGGATCAATGATTTGTTGACGGCTTAGGGTACCAAGGGCTTCTCCAAGATTGGCGTCGGTTCCGGGTATCAACGGCTCGAGTTCGAGAGACTAACATTCCTAAGACCACTTTCGGGACTCGGTATGGTCACTACGTTGTTGTTATGTCTTTTGGGATAACAATGCTCCTACGGCTTTTATGGACACGATGAATAGGGTGTTCAAGCAATATTTGGATATGTTCGTGATCGTGTTCATCGATAACATTCTTATATAATCCGGAGCGAGGAGGAACATTCCACTCATTTGAGAATGGTGTTGCAAGCCCTCAAGGATCGCTAGTAGTATGCAAATTTTACTTAAGTGAATTTTAGTGATTTCGGTAGCATTCACGGGACATCTATTATCAAGAAAGGCATGGTGGGTTCCCGAGGAAGATGCGACAGTGAAGAATTGGCCTAGACCCGATTGAATTAGTTCTTGGGTTAGCCGGATATTACGAAGGTTTGTGGAAGGTTTCTCATCTATTGCGGCATCTTTGACTAAGTTGACTAAGAAAAAGGTGAAGTTCCAATGGTCGAATTCTTGTGAAAAGCTTCTAAGAGGACGAGAGACCCGACTCACTTGGCCACCGATGTTGACCTTACTCGAGGGTGATGGCTATTCGCCTTATTTTGATGCTGCGAGAGTCGGTTGGGGTGTGTGTTGATGTAGCGTGGGAAGGTAATAGCATATTCCTCGAGATAACTAAAGGTTTATGAAATGAATTACCCAACCCATGATCTTGAGTTGGCATGGAGTGGTGCTTTCATTGATGATATGGCGGCATTACTTGTATGGGGTCCACATGGATGTATTCACGGATCTGAAGAGTTTGCAATATGTGCTCCTGCAGAAATACCTAAATCTTGACAAAGGAGGTGGTTTGAGTTACTTAAGGACTATGACATGAGTGTCCTTTACCACAGGAGCAAAGTTAATGTGGTTGGGATGCGCTTGTAGAGCTCTCAATGGAGAGTGTGTCCCAAGTGGATGAGGGAAAGAAGGATTTGGTGAAATATGTCCACCGACTTGCAAGGCTAGGAGTTAGATTGATCGACTCGGCTAGGGTGTTGTTGTTGTGCGTAATGGGTCAAAATGGAGTCCTTGGTAGTTGATGTTAAATCCGGGAAAGACGGATCCAATATTGGTTGAAGGAGGCGGTGCAGGTCAAAAAGGTGGAGGTCTTCTCCCTAGGGGAGAAAGGTGTGCTACCTGCAGAATTCGATTATATGTGGACGTCGAAGATTTGAGAGTTCGGATATTGAATGAGGTGCATGGTACTAGAGTATTCTATTCATCGGGATCCACGAAAATGTATCTCGGGATCTCACAGAGAAATCTATTGGTGGGATGGTATGAAGAAAGATATTGCGAATTTGTATCATAATGCCCAAAGCGCCGACAAGTGAAAGTCGAACATCAAAGTCGGGAGGCGTGCCCGGATATCGGCATCCCACTTGGAAGTGAGAAGAGATTAAGATGGACTTTGTTACGAGGCCTACCTCATACTCGCCGACACTATGACTCCATTTGGGTGGTGGTTGTGGCAGGTTTAACTAAGGTTGCACAATTCTTGCTTGGTCAAGACCCACGCAGTTCGGTAGAGGATTATGCTAAGTTGTATATTTGGGATTTAGTTCGGCTTTATGGAGTGCCCTTTTCTATTATTTCAGACCGAGGTACTCGGTTTACTTCTCAATTCTGTGCGTTCTTTCCAAAAAGGACTTGGGACACAAGTTAAGCTCGATACGGCCTTCCATCCGCAAACGGTCTTAAGCAGAACGAACCATTCGGACCCTTGAGGATATGTTGAGGGCATGTGTTATGGATTTCAAAGGTAGTTGGGATGATCATTTGCCCTTGATCAAGTTTGCTTATAATAACGGTTACCTCTAGTATCCCGGATGGCACCTATTCGAGGCTCTTTACGGGCATTGGTGTAGATCTCCCATGGATGATTCGAGGATGGTGAGCGGCCATGGCAGTCCAGTTCGGTTCATGAGGCGATGGTAAAGGTTGATTGATAAGGATAGGTTGAGAAATCGGTCGAGACTCATCGAGAAATGGTAATAGCGATGTGAGGAGTAGGGAGTTGGACTTTTATGTGGGCCCGTTTGGTATTTCTAAAGTGTCTCCCATGAAGGAGTCATGCGGTTGAACGAAAGGTAAACTCGAGTCCCCACTATGTTGGTCCCTATCGGGTTGTGAAGAGTTGGTAAGGTGGCGTATGAGTTGGACTTGCCATTAGAGAGTTATCTTGGTTTACATCCAGTCTTTCATGTGTCTCTTTTGAAGAAATGCTTGGGTAATCCGGCCTTGGTAGTTCCGGTAGACAGCATTGGAGTGAAGGACAACCTCGGTTATGAAGAAATTAGGTGGAAATCAGATCGTCAAGTCCCAGTAAGCTAAGGAACAAAGTAGCTTGAGTTAAAGTATTATGGAGGAATCGGCATGTTGAGGAAGTTATGTGGGAAGCCAAAGCGGATAGATAGCTAAATACCCTCATTTGTTCCTACCGGCTTGGACTTTGATTTGAGTGTCAGTTTTCCCTAAAACTTTAATTAGCTTTTCCCGTTCGGTTCATGTGTACAAGTTTGTTTACGATATGGTGAATGTATGTGATGTACGAATTAAGTTTAGCTATGTAGTTCCTTTCGGAGAGATAGTCATTCCGTGAGTTTCGATTGAAATAGCGTAAATTGTATATATATGTTGATAGCTTTTCGAGTTTTAGACATGTTTACATTCGAGGATGAATATTCCCAAGGGAGATATTGTAGCATACCAGGAACCCAAGGATTAAACCCGAAAGTAAAAATGGAGAAAAAGCGAGAAAATTCGCTGCCGAGTCCTGAGCGACTCATGAGGTGAGTCGTGAGGGTGCTTTTTCACGCGTCATGAAGTGAGTAGTGGTCATCTTGGTTTCGCACGGTTGAGTGAGGAGGCCACGGGCACGACTACAAGTCATGGTTAGACCCACGACTTGGCCCAGGTCACCCGTGGTCAACCACGGAGGTTTGGCGAGATTGGGATGGGCGAGTGTAGGCCGCGGAAGGTGACCATGAGTTGTGTTCACCTCACAAATAGTGAAGTATCTCGTTGGGTTTCCCTTAGAGTTTGGGTAGTGGACTCAACGGGTCAAGGCAATGAAGTGGAGTGTCTGGCAACGACTCATTAGGTTCCTCGTGAGGGCGCGACGAGATATTTCTGCATTTTAATGAGGTGTTTTGTAACTTCTAAGTCCCTAAGGCCTAAACTAGTCATTTTGGATAATTGCTAAGTGTGATAAAGAGGATTTAAGTCCCCATTGCATGTTCATTCTCATGCGAAGATTTTAAGAGAGGTTTTGAAGATTCAGGCCTTCTTCCCCAAATTTTCTTCAAATTGCTGGTGGGTGTTAAAGAAAACTCAAGTCCATCTATTCCCATGTATGTAGGGTTTAAAATGGATGGATTTCTTCATCACCCATGCCTAATTTCGATTAAAGTCATGAATTCTCTTACCCAAATTTCATGGGGTTTTACCCAATGCATGTCAATGTGATTTCTCCTTATAGGTAGCATGTTTCTAATTGAGTTTTATTTATGAAAATATGCATGATGGGCAGTTTTGATTATTGTTTTTCCTTTAATTCATGTTTCAATCTTTTAACTCTAAATTGCCCATTTATGGAGATTCATAGAAATTATGATTTATGATGAATATTCATTATTTAAGCTTATTAATTATGGAAATTCATGAGTACAAATTACCCATGTTTATGAGCAATCCTTAGATAAATTGAGTATGACTACGTATTGGGCAATGCCCACATTATGAAATATGATTGCGTTTACAAAATTAATTTCATGATTTATCGATTTATGATGTTGGCGATAAAAAAGGCCTTGATTCTTGCCCTAAGAATGTTTTAAAAAAGGAAATCAATGATGATAAATTGTATATCTTAGCCAATGAATTTTATGCATGATGTTCTTGATTTATGTATGAGCCTATATGCATGTTTTGGGAGCCGTGTCTAGCAGGGCTTGGTCGTTCAAGAATTGCGCCGGTGTCTCATAACCACGTTCCACCATGGGTTGTAAATGTTCTTGATGTTATGATATGATCCCTCAAATGTGATATCACATCTTATACACGACCCAACTCTGGCAAGCCGAGTTGGCTCTACCCACTTGAAGCGAAGTCAATGGGGCATCATGAAAATACCATGATAGTGTCGGTTATGGCGAGTCTCATTGTTCACATGTTTTTATGCATTGTTATGTCTATGTTATTGGCTCAAGTTATGTTTTGATAATGTTTTCTTACGATTATGATAATGAATGATTATGAATGATTTGAAAGTCTTGAGCCTTATGATTATTATGAAGATTTTGATGTAAGCATAATGTCCTTCTCCTATGCCTATTTATGAGTTTATATTTTTTTACAAATGTCATTTTACACTAGCTTGCATACTCGGTACCTTTCACGTAGTGACCGCATACTTTCTTTGTTGTATCGTTTCATGATATAGGGTCGGACCTCGGGCTCATCCTCATCCTTAGTCATCTCAGCGTAGGCCTTCAGCTTATTGGTGAGTCCTCATGATCGAGGGCCGTTTGATGAACTTTCATGTGGTTCATGTTTGATATTGGTCGGGTTAGTTGGAGATTCTCAACCCATCTTATGTTTAGAGGCTTTCAAACAAGTATGTAGTATTCCAGCGTAGTAAGCGTTTGGTATTTCTTGATGCTATGTTATGATTAGTTTCATACATCTTTATGATTATCGTCCAGCTTGTTTGGATAGGATTAGTGGCATGTTCCATGGACCCAGTTTTGGGTCCCTAGGGGTCCCTTGTCCCAGTGTCTATTATCCGGGTGTACGTTGAGGTCGTGACGGAGGACTCATCTTAACCGACACTATCATGATAGAGCCTTACATGATGCCCCACTATTTCGCTCAAGTGGTGTTTGTCCTCGGCTTGCCGGGCAAGAGGACGTGCGTGTGTGGTGATGTCACATGAATCCAATAATAAATATATACCTATGGTGGCATGTAGGTCTAAAATCATGAGGTTTACATGAATGCTAGGTCTACTCGGTGCTACACCTTTGCTCCCAAAAATATGCACATGAGGGCTCATATAGTAACCATAAAGTTATTCATAAAATTCATGGCCAAATAATTAATAACATGATGGATCCGCCAAAATACATGATTGTGAATAAGCACCACATGAATCGTAAAGTCATAAATTCATAAATTATGAATTTATAATTATTTGAATTTATTTGTAAAACATTTATATACTTCATATTCATAAATCCATGATGAGTACTTGAGAGAAATCATATTATAAATCATAAATCATAACTTAAGGCTTAAGAAGATCAAGATCATAGTGGAATCATAACTTGACTTTCATGAAGCAAACATAATTGGGCATAATTTAATTAAAATCTTGGAAGTACAAATTAATAATCAAAATAGTTATAAAATATGCCCATAGATCATAAAATATTATTTGATACATGAAGGGGATTGACCCATAGATAGATCATAGAGAATTTCACAAGAATTTGAATAAACCTCATAGATCCTTGAAACTTGAATCTAGGGAGTTGGAATTCACGAAGTGAAAAGTTTTGGGCATGAGAGTGAAAAAGAACTCTCAGTATCCTTTCTTATGGGTAAATCTTATCCAAAGCTCCCCCTTGAAAACCCAAAAGAAAATTGAGGAGGATTTGGAGAGATTTTCAAACTTGATCTTCAAGGGAAAAGCTCAAGTTGCATGCATGGAGTGGTAAGACATAGAATAGGTTTAACACCCTTAAAAACCTTCTAACTAAGCTTATTAGTTTAGGACCTTAGGGCATAGGAATCATGAAAATACCCTTAATGAAAAGTCTAGAATTTTGCGCTAGTGACCACAACTCATACCACGAGTCGTACCTCCTTACCACGACTCGTAGTCACCATCCATTCTTGCCTCACGTGAAACCTTCATTTTGAACTTTTCCAAGACCACGACTTGTATCTTCATCAATGAGTCGTGGTTCATTCGTTCTACAACGAGGAGAATTTTCTGCTCCTTCCTACGAGCACTTACCATGACTCATTGTTCCTCTGCGAATCATTCTATATTTCGTACCATCCTACACCAGTACACTCGGTGACAAGCAACTAACTCCAACCTACGATACGGTACATCATCCTATGAGTCATACCTTTACTCGTTACTCTAGACCCCCACTTCTTCATCTACTAACCACGACTCATGACGATGGGTCATCACATCAACCAATGAGTGGCCCATCGCAGCCACGTTAGTCTAGAAATTCATACCTAGCATTACCACTGACCCCACTACGATTCGATACACCTTCCCACGACTCGTGGGTTTGAGTCAAAATCTCAGATTTTTCTATTGTTTTCATTTCAAATTCCTGAGTCTAGTATTAGGTACTTTTCATTGGTGTTACAATTAACTATATGCATGTTATGCCTCGATAAATTGTAGAACTCATATCGGTAGAGTTATGATTTTCGGGTGAGCCGGTCCTAAGTGGAAGGAGTAGTTTAGTTGTGCTTGTAGGTTGCTTCATTTCCTACATCGAGTCGGAAAAGATGATTTTCAAGGGTTGCGTGTACCATCTAGTTATGTTTAGGAATTAAATATGAAACCCCAGGCTATTCGGTCGGTTCCTACAGTGTGTGAATATCCAAAAATGTTTCCGAGAGGACTTTAGGGAATTCCTAGTAGGAGATCGATTTTGATATTGACCTTCTTCCCCATCTGCCCAACCTATATCATTCCTCCTTATAATGGGATCATTGAGATAAAGGAGTTGAAGGAGTAGTTGAATGATCTCTTAGACAAGGGTTTCATCGGACCTAGCAAATCCACTGTGGGGTGCACCGGTTCTCTTTGCCGAAAGAAGGATGGTTCCCTCTGGATGTGCATTGATTATCGGCAATTGAACAAGGTTACAATCAAGAATAGGTATCCTCTCCCTAGTATTGATGATTTGTTTAACCAACTTTAGGGTGCTAGGTTCTTTTTAAAGATAGACCTCGAATACGGATATCATCGGCTTAGAGTTAGAGAAACGGCATCCAAGACATCCTTCGGGACTCGGTATGGTCACTATGAGTTTGTTGTTATGACTTTTGTACTAACAAATGCTCCTGTGACTTTTATGGACTTGATGATCGGGGGTGTTCCGTTTGATACTTTGATATATTCGTGATTGTGTTCCTAGATGATATTATCATATACTCTAGGAGCAAGGAGGGAGCATGTCGGCTCATTTGAGGGTGGTGCTCTAGAGACTCTTAGGATTTCCGGTTGTATGCTAATTTACGCAGAGTGCGAGTTTTGGTTAGAATCGGTGGCATTTTTGGTCACCGAGTTGTATGCTAAGTTCGGCAAGTGCGAGTTTTAGTTAGAATCGTGGCATTTTGGGTCGGTGGTGTCAAGTGAGGGTGTTCGGGTGGACTCTCAAAAGATAGAGAGCGGTAAAGAATTAGCGTAGAGCGGTTAGAACCGGATATCAAGAGTTTCTTGGGTTTAGATGCTTACTATCGAGAGGTGTGTTGAAGGTTTTCATCCATTGCAACATTGACTAAGTTGACCCGAGAGAAGAGGAAGTAAAGTTTCAATGGTCGGGGCTTGTGAGAAGAGCTTCCAAAAGAGTTGAAGGCTGAACTCACCTCAGCACCGAGTGTTGACCCTACTGAGGTACCTATGTGTTTGTGGTATATTGTGACGCCTCAAGGATCGGCCTTGGTTATGTCTTAATGCATCACGGTAAAGTTATAGCCTATGCTTCCGGTAAGCTAAGGGTATAAAAACTATGCGACTCACGACCTCGAATTGGCAGCGGTAGTATTTCCTTGAATATTTGAAGAACGAAGTATCTATACGGGGTCATGTGGATGTGTTTACGGACCAAAAAGCCTACGAGTATGTGTTTACCCAAGGATATGAATTTATGTCAGAGGAGGTGGTTGGAGCTTTTGAAGATTATGATATGAGAATCCTTTATCATTCGGGCAAAGCAAATGTGGTGGAAGAAGACGCTCTGAAGGCTTTCTATGGAGACTGTGACCCATGTAGATGAGAGAGGAAAGAGTTAGTGAAGGATGTGCATCGACTTGCGATTAGGAAGTTCATCTTGTTGACTCAATGGATGGTGAATTGTCATTGTTGAATGGATCAAAATCATCTTTAGTAGTGATGTTAGGCTAGGTAGGGCGGATCTTATTTTGGTAAAGGATTGAAGGAAGTTGTTTGAAATCATAAGGTGGAGGTTTTCTCATGGGGTAGATGGTGTACTCGCGATATTAGGGTCATTATATTATTATTTCAATGTTGGTATTTGAGGCAGATGTTGCATGAAGCTCATGGTTCCAAATATTCTATTTATCCAGTGCCACCAAGATATATTATGCCCCTACGGGAAGTCTGATGGAATGCATGAAGAAGGACATAGCGAGTTTGCCAGCTAGTGTTTGAATTGTCAACGGTGAAGGTGAACACCAAAGACTTGGAGATGTACTTCAAGACATTATCCCTACTTAAAAGTGGGAGGAAATCAATATTGACTTCATTATAGGGTTGCCTCGCACTCGCCGACAGTATGACTTCATTTGGGTGGTTGTAGAAAGATTGACTAAGGAAGCCCATGTTCTCTAGTCAAAACTATCGATTAAAGCGGAGGATTATGCTAAGTTATACAATTGGGAGTTAGTTCGATTGCATGGAGTGCCCACGTCCATCATATCGAGATAGAGGTACTTAGTCTACCTCCCAGTTTTGGAGATCATTTCGAAATGGACTTGGTACTCATGTTAAGCTTAGCACAACATTTCACACCGCAACCAGGATGGTCGGGCGGGCGGACCATTAGACTCACGAGAATATGTTGAGCGCGTATGTGATTGATTTCAAGGAGTAGTTGGGATAATCATTTGTCTCTCATTGAGTTTGCATATAACGGTAGCTACTATTCGACATTTGAATGGCTCCGTTTGAGGTTACGTATGGGCGAAGATGTAGATTTCCTATTAGTTGAGTTCGAAGTCGATGAAAGGCTGCCGGTGATCAGTTGATTGATCCATAAGACGGAAAAGTTCATCTTATAAGGGACGGAGTTGAAAACAACCCGAGTCACCAAAAAGTCCTATGCGGATGGAGGAGGAGAGAACTAGAGTTTGAAGTTGATGATTTGGTGTTTCCAAGGGTATCTCCCATGAAGGGAGTGATGAGGCGGAAAAAAGGAAACTCGGTCCCAGATTATGTTGGCTAGTACCGGTTATAAGATGGTTGGCAAGGTAGCTTATGAGTTGGAGTTGCCCTCATAGTGGCTTAGAGTACCATCCGAGTTTTCTATGTATCGCTTTTAAAGGTGCTTGGGTGATGCGCTTTTGTTGTCCCGGTAGACGAGTGTGGGTGTGAAGGATAGCCTTAGCTATGAGGAGAGTTACAGTGGAAATACTTGATCGTCGAGGTTCAAAATCTAAGAGTAGTAGCCTCGGTAGAGTTTATGGATGATCGACAAGTTAGAGGTATGTGGGAAAATTTGAAAAGAGATAAAAATTGGCTAGATACCCGCATCAATTCCCTTAAACAGTTCGAGCTTAGGTATTGCTCATTTGTTTTGGTAACTACAACCATCCACAGCGATCGAACAAGTAGTAAAGTGACATAGTACAGCCAATGCTCGATCCCACAGGGGCTGAGCTACGGTACTAATTAACTCAAGCGTTAGTGAACTATACCTTTAAGTCTGAGACAACAAATAAACAATATTTTGAGAGTTTGAGTTTACTAATTAATAAGAATCTAAGAGCAAAATATAAAGTAGAGTCGGCTTATTAGTAATGGCAGATGAAGTTCACAAAACAAACATGCGGGGAAGTAATTTATCGGTACAATTGAGTTAATCTCGCCCGGTTTGCTAGTCAAAATTATTGCCTATGGATGGGAACTTTCGACTCTATCAATTTAAGAATCATGAACATAAATACATTTCTTTGATAAAAGAATTTCATGCTCTAGCCATACATAATAGATTCCTTAATGGACTAATAAGACTTTCGAGATATATTTCTATTACGGAATGTAAATTAATTCTCAATTTTCTAAACTAAGAAGAGATCATATCCTACCAATTCACATCTTTCCAAATTTCTTTCCCTTTCAATCAATTGGATTTTGATATACATTAACATTGGCCCAAGCTTAATGTAGTAAGAGCAAGAATTGGATAGAACAACCATTGAAGAAAGATGAAAAATGAAATGATCAACATTACATTACTACAAATATTTGTTAACCTCGGCATAGTAGATTGCTTGTCATTTGTGGATTAAACCATCATCAAATAATAAGTAGAAATCATACAAACAATTGAATAAAGAAAAGAGATGAAGAACCTAGAATTTTCGTCCTCTCCATTGCACGTAACCCATGTTGCTTGCTCAACCATGTCGAGAATGTTTAAAATAAAACTAAATTATTGCTATTTATACTATTGAGAATTTTCCCGAAATAACAAGCAATGTGGAGCGGAGGCGTACATCTGGGCACTCCCCTCTAGTGCCACGGGGTATCGCGGACACTCTCTGGAAGTCGGATCCTAAGCAATTTCACCTCGGCGTGCCACGGCATCGCGGGCACAGCCCAGCATGCCACGATGCTATCGCGCACCTGCAACTGAAATTGATAATCTGGATAATTCACTTCCAACGTGACACGGAGTGCATCGCATAGCATTGCCTCTGTATCACGGAAGTAACACGAACCTCCTTGGAAATTGCCAAAATTAAATCACAGGGCGAGTACTCGCGATAGTAGACACGGCTCATCGCGGAGCCCTTATTTTGCTGTTCTTCCTTGTCCTTTTCCACTCCTTGTTTCAAGTCTATTCTAGATCTTTACCAACATGTATCTTGGCTGAAATTCCCTTTTACAATAATAAAATATTTGGCTAGTTTGTACTAAATTCACATTTAACTACAAATCACATGAGGAATGTACACAATAACGATAGATAAACAAGTCGAAATGAGCTTGTTTAGTATAAACTGGCTGCATTCTGCCCAAGATCACTTACCCCACACTTAAAAGCCTTGTTAGATCCTCGAACAATACCCTCACACCTCATGCAATTGACACCCACGCGCATAGCTGCTTTGGCTCGACAATTCCAAGCTGCGGCTATACCGATTATTCATCACTGGCAAATCATCAAGAAAACATGCATGGTCTCATCAATACCTATTAAAAATACACCACATTAAGACCTCTAAGACTCAGAATGATTTCTCGTCTTGTGCAGCTCATGAAAATCCAGCCACGATCCAAGACATCAGACACGAGAATTTAATCTCTCGTCAAGAAGCATGCCCTCACAACACAAGAGAATCTCCCCATTTGCAATCATATGATTTCCAAAGCATTACATGTAGGGGTATATGAACACTATTTACTCTCTCTCCCAAAGAATTCACATGCATCATGTCATAGATATAGCAAACACTCTAGTGTATTACTCACTAATATAAGGACGCGTGATGTAGGATCGTAGGACGCGAGGTTGCTAATCATAAGCTAAGGAACTTGTAAATGTTGGGCACAACCAATAACCTTGCTTCCTTAACTGCTTTTCAATACATCCCAACAATTTTCCACAATTCATCCTCAATTAAATTTTATAATAAGTAAAAAAAATTTCTTTGTTTTTGTTCCCATTTCTTTAAGCACACTCGACTTACTAACAAAGATTAGTTATACATCTTTATTTTATTAATTTAAACAAGTCACATGACCTTTCTTCTTTTACCCCTTCCTTTTCCTTCTTTCACAATTCTCACTCCTTACACTATGGGAAAATTGTTTTCTTAAGCGCTTAAGAGTTTTGTGTCAATTCCACGGCTAATGAAAAGGGTCAGCTCGGTTTATACCTCTTTCGGAAAGAAAAAAAAAGCTGATCTAGGAAACAATGGGGCTAACTAGGATGTACATTCAAGGTAAGTCTGATAATGGAGAAACTTCCGATTTAATCAAAGAAATGCCTACATCCTTTCTCAACATCCTTCATTTCGTTAGTACACACACCAGGCAAAGTTTTAGAACTTCACAATAGCATGGAATATTGAAACCTCACCTCACACTCATGCACATGCTCAACTCCAGGAACTTATATTCACGAGACTCTTCAATCAGCTAATTATGAATTCACTATTAAGCCTCGATCACCAAATCGAGCTACGTAGCTAGGTATCTCAACATGTTTCCACATTTGCCTTTCTGGATGCCTTTGCATCGATATATCATGTACAACCAATCAACAAGAATTCCAGGCCATGAAGTAGCGACACACGTTTGGGACACAAAAAAGAGAAAAGCATAGAAACAAAAGCTGCTCTGTCGACTAACATTTCCCTTAAGACAATGTCATCCAATATCATAGGGAACGGTCACTATCTGCGACTTCGGTTCAATGGGGCCCATTCTGAGTTAAAAACAGAAATAAAATCCCAGAAACCCAACATAAAAGAAATGCAACAAATATTTTTAAAATTTTCGCTAATTTACGATAGAAAACAAAAATAATGTTTACACAACAACCAACCAACAACGGCCCCTGTGACTTAAACAAAAATGTTTACACAACAACTTCTTGATAACGGCTCCAACCGGCACACAACAACAACAGTGTTACAACACCAACTTAATCTGATACAAAGTCAACGGGGGTCACATTTTTCAAAAGCACAACACAACATAAACATAAACAAGAGCAGAAAAGCGGCACCTGCTACTCCACCCCACCCTTCATAGAACATTGTCCCAGTGTTCACATAATTTCAACATATCACAAAGGTAGGTGGTGAAACTCCTTGAGTCATCGAAGTATTCAACTGCCATAGGTCTCGTTGCCTGCGTCTCCGTATGAGAATCTCCGCCGTCATCATCCGACTCAACATCGAGTCCTCACGCGTGTCTCCTCTGTCGGTGGGGACATCATCATCTCTGACTCCAAAGATGGCCCCATTACATAGAGCCGGGCATTCTGTGAGGGTAATCCAAGTTGAGCTGCAAAATCATCCTGTTGTCGGCCTCACGTCAATATGCAAGCTGGCATCGCATCAGGTACATGCCGGGCCATATGCGTCATCCCAGTGCCATACAGCTGAATGTGAGCAGGCCCATGGTAGTGTCGAGGTACCTTGGTTTTGGTGACATCCAAGGCATGCTGTCCGTACGTGGGATGTAATCAAGGCCTCCTCCTGAAATATCGCATGGCCCCTTAGGAGCGTTGGTAGCAACATGAACCATATACATTGCCTATGATGTAGTCGAGGGCTCTCTTCATAAATAGGAGATGATCACCACCCCAACATTTAACTCAGCCCACTATGGGCATACACCAAACGGGCTTTCTGTCCCGGGTGACATCTTTCATGTGCACCCCGGGATCAAGAATGTTACACAATTTCGGTCAATCTGTCTTCCACCATTCATTTCAGTAAGACAGTACGATGGTAGCCCCTCTCCTTTATTACTGCCCTCCGTCTTCATCGAGCAGGAAATCACACATGATATGTCTGAGTATCCATATAAGGTGGAGTGATGTTGGCTACCGGAGGACATGGGCGTACGTGTCCAGCCCCCAAGATAGCATTCAAGTGATGGGGCTCAAAGTGACAACACCTTTGATCTTGGCAGTGTGACTTTGGAGAATTCGGGTTCCAATTGGCATAAAACTCTCGAATCGGATGGAGATTGCACTCTGGGCTCTTTGAAAGATGATTCGGCCGGCCGGTGTCAATCGGTGTATATCCGCGAAATCACGTGCCCTGGCGGCTCCGTGCTATTGCTCTTCACGAAGTATTTGGTTTCTTTATGTTTTGCATACCACTTCTTCCCTTCATGGTCACCCATCTGGTTCCGTATTGTCGGGTTGGCCTCGCGGGAACCCTTTGGTCTTCTTTAGGCTAGCATTCCCAATACGACTCTTTCTGTTGGCTTTTGATGTGGATCTTGCTTTCACTTTATCTTGTCTTCTGACATTGTTCCTACATTGCTGCACAATCCCAATGTTATTCAAGTTATAATTAGCTACAACTAAGGTTGGGTATAATTGGATCACCCCACACTTAGTCTTTAGCCGAAATCAATAATTTGACAAGACATTCATGATTTCCCAATTCTTAACATTTAACATGCTTAGTGCCTTCATATAAGTCGATGGGACAATTACTATGCTTCTCAAACTTCGGCTACAACGATATAAAAATTATCTCCATCGATTCCATTATAGCATCATAACACTTAGCCAAATTTTTGTTCTCAACAACCTATGCAATGTACCAATTTCATTCTTGAGAATCCGCGTCTACTTAGCATATTAAACGTGATACCAACATATTCTTCACCCAACGCTTTGCTTAATTTTTCATTTCAATCAAGTTTAGTCTTCTTCCTATTTAATCTTCAACCCTAGCTATCAATTTCGCAAAAATTCAATAAAATATGCAAGTATGAGTTCATATACTCACAACGATACATGAACATCAATCAATCATAGCAAATGAATTCAAGCTTAATTCTCATGGGCAGGTTTACTCGACACACATGTTCAAGAATCGAAAATTTAAGCAAAAACAAGGTAGAGTTCAAGAACATACCTTTAATATGATGAGTGAAAACTTGAAAGAAATCGATTCCTAGGTCTAGTGTCATGTTGGGGGAGGGAGGGAATTTGGGGTGTTAGTTGTGAGGAGTGAAATAGGGAAAAATGAGGGGATTTGGGGTTTTTAAAGTATTTCGCGGGTTGCAGGTGACAGGTGTGGCCAGCGCGAAATAACACTCAACGTGTCATAGTGGAACACAGATGCCTCAGTGACACGAGCCACATCGCTGATCATTACTGGATTTTTAAAAAAATCTAGAACACTCTTCAACATCACGGAGGGTAATGCGGGCCTCCTCAGTGACACGATTCCTCATAATAAACTCTTTTGTAATGTGTAATTTTTTTCTCACCTCGTTTTTTTCCTTTGCGCTTCTTTGCATTTTTTACCTCAGTTCAACACGAAAATCATTTCACCACAAGAAATTGGTTAGAATTCATAGGTTTTCAACGCAAAATTTTTTATTTTTCTTTTTCTCTTTTTGTTTTTCAAGTAAATATTTCTTCATCTATTACAACAATTTCATAGGTTGCCTCATGATGCGGCCACTGGTTTACCGTTGCGGCTCGGCGTCATTCATTTTCAATCATCCTCTAGAGTGATGGGATAATATTTCTCTAGAATAACGTTCTCACCCCAATAATGCTTCTTGCCCATTTACTAAGAATGTGGCACTTCCATCTTCTTGCCACAACTCCTTTGCCGTGCGAGTCATTCTTACCACCTCAAACGGCCACACATTTTGACAAATTTGGACCGCAATTTTCTGAGCTTGACCTCAATCTTGAATTGCATAGCAATACTTTGCCCGGCTCAAAGATCGATGCACCATATGCTTATCGTGCCCACCTCTTTGTTTTTCCTTTGTAGCACTATGCACTTTCATAAGCATGCCAACGAAACTCATCAAGTTGTTGAGTTGCATTAGCCTCTTCTTTCCAGCTAGCTCTAGATCCATGTCCAATTTCCTCACGGCCCGAAAGCTCGGTGTTCTATCTCCACGAGGAGATGACACGCCTTTCCATAGACCAGCATGCGGAAGAAGTCCCCGGTGGTGTCTTGTACACAATTCATGCAGCCCACAACGCATTGTCGAGTTTGGTTGACCAATCCTACGTTGTGCATTCAACATTCTGTAGAATGCGCTGCACTTCTCTATTCGACACCTCCACTTGCCCACTAGTTTGGGGATGATATGTTGTTGCTACCTTGGCGCACCCCATACATAGCTAGCAAATTTTTGAAACTTGCATTTACAAATGAGCCTCCATCGATAATGGCTCGGGGTGTCATTCCCACATTGAAAATGTGCTTTTCACAATTTTGTTACCACCTTGTTGTCATTCTGGAAAGTGTTGCCAACTGCTGATACATAATCACGGCTGCAAGATGTAACGATTACCAAATGATGATGGGAACGGGCCCATGAAATCTATACCCCGTACATCAAAGATCTCCGCTTCCCATATGTCTGGCTGGCGCATCTCTTGCCTTCTACCAATTGTGCTATTCTTTGACATCTATCACATTTTTTTGACTTATGCCATAGAGTCTCTAAATAGTGTAGGCCAAAAGTAACCTGGCTTGTAGCACCTTGTGCGTGTGCGCTCGCCTCCGTGGTTCCTCCATACAATGAAGAAGAGTCATAACTTCGTCAAAACTTGTACAATTTGGCTCTCAGGAATGCATCTTCTCATCACGATCCGGTCCTGCTTAAGCAAGTGACTCATCCCAAATATAATACACTGTAATGCCTCAACTTCTTTCTCTGTTTGGGCCGTAGCCTCAGGTGGATAGACTCCACTCACTAGCAAATTCTAGTAATGCGCATACCAGGGATTTCAACCCTTATTGCCAAATTTTATCATCAGGAACTCTTCTTTGATGTTGTCGCCTTCCTTCACATGCGACCGACTTTCCAATCGCGAAGGTGATCTGCCACTTGGTCACCAGCTCCCCCTTTTTGTCCCGAATATCTAGGTCAAACTCTTGCAACAGCAAGATCCATCGATCAACTGGGATTTGCATCCTTCTTGATAACGAATCTTAGGAATCGTGGCATGATCGGGTATATACCACTACTCACAGATCCTACCAAATAGGACCTGAATTATCAAGCGCGAACACGTGCTAGCATCTCCTTTTTGTGTTGTATAATTGACTTGGGTTGCATCAGAGTGTTTTGCTTGCATAATGAATAAGGCCAAAATTGTATTCCTCTGGCGCCCAATACGGCTCCCACCCAGCCACATCGCTTTGCATGACACATTAGTTCAACGGTTGTTCCCAATCCCAGGAGAAATGAGGATGGAGGTGCTTCTATCTGCTGCTAGCTCTCGAATGCTTTGACACACTCCTCATCAAACTCAAACTTAACCTCTTTTCTAGCAACACGCATATTGGTCAGAAATTTGAAAGAAGTTCTTGATGAACCGTCGTAGAACCCTACATGTTCGAGAAAGCTGCGAACACCCTTCAGCGACACAGTGGTGGTAGCTTTTCCGTAACTTCGATCTTTGCACGATCGACCTCCAGCCCTTTGCAAGACACTTTATGGCCAAGGACGATACCCTCCTTGACTAAGAAATGACATTTTTCCCAGTTGAGTACAAGGTTGGAATCTTTAGATCGAGCTAGCACCCTATTAAGATTAAACAATTCTCCCAGTTGAGTACAAGGTTGGAATCTTCACATCGAGCTAGCACCCTGTCAAGATTCTGCAAACAAGTAGCAAATGAATTATCGAAAACAGAAAAATAATCCATAAATACCTCGACGAAATCTTCCACCATGTCGTGAAAGATCGCTATCATGCATCTTTGGAATGTGGTGGGTGCATTGCATAGACCAAATGGCATCCGCCTGAAAGCATATGTCCCATAAGGACATGTGAAAGTAGTCTTCTCCTGGTCCTCCAGTGCTATGGCTATT
>JACEIK010010181.1:11770-26203 GCA_018107945.1 Datura stramonium
ATCTTTGATTTCTTCCAACATGTCATTTTTCTTCATCAAAAGCATGTTTTTCCTACAAAATAACGCTAATCATGTTGGTTAGTATAAAATCACACTTCCGCACAATTTACATGAGAATGTACACACATTATTAGACAAACAAGACAAAAGTTATACATTTGAGTATCGATATGGCATATAAATATGCCCCTTATCACTTACCAGCTCTAGTGTACCCTTTGCATGAGTAGGTGACTCATACTGAGTTTAGAGATACTATTTAGATGTTGGCACAAGCAATGAAAGCCTAGGTAAACCAGCAAGTTGTGGCTTATGTGAATAAGAATGGGAATACGGTGGTGGCTAGAGTGTGGGACTTCACTAGGATGAACCCGCTAGAGTTTCATGGTTCAAAGGTAGATGAGGATACACAAGATTTCATTAAGGAAATCAAGAAGATTACCCAGATTATGGGAGTTTCATGGAAGGAGAGTGCAGATTTAGCCTCCTATCAGCCGAAGGGGGTAGCTCACATTTGGTTTTGACAGTGGAAGGAGGATCATGGTATAGGCGTAGCTCCTATTTGTTGGGATAAGTTTTCTACGACGTTCTTCGATAGGTTCTTTCCCTGAGAGTTGAGGGAAGCAATGGAAACATGGTTCGTCAATTTGAAGCAGAACGACTGACTGTTCAGGAGTATGCTCTAAAGATCAGCCAGTTATCCAAGTATGCTCTGAAGATGGTTGCTGAGCTGAGAGCTCGTATGAGAAAGTTTGTATCAAGTGTTGTAGATTAGCTGGTCAAAGACTGCAGGACTGCTATGCTTATCAGTAACATAAATATCTCTTGATTGATTATTTATGCTTAGCAAATAGAGGAGGAGCAGATGAAGGACAGGGAGAGAAATGCCAATCAGTATAGGACAGGGAGCTTTAGGCATTCTCAGTAGAGGTCCGGTGGTGGACATATCCCACAGTACCACCAGAGGTCATCAACCCCTGCTCCATCATTAGCCAGTGTTCCATCTAGGCCCAAAGGTGATCAGAGAGGTGGATTGCCAGGCTTTAGGGGTTAGAGGAGCATGTCAGGGAGCGCACTTTCTTAGTTTGTAGGAAGTGTGGTGAGAACCACCTAAGAGAGTACTTGATTGGATTAGATGCTTGCTACAGGTGTGGGAAGCCTGGTCACAAACTTAGAGATTACCCTTCAGCTAATCCTGGTGACGATAAAGGAAGTGACCAAGCCATTACTTCAACAGCTCCAGCAACTCGCCACCTTAGCAAGGCGTATCTGCTAGTGTAGGTGGTGGGCAGATCCAGAATAGGTTCTATGTATTATCATTCCATTAGGAGCAGGAGAGCTCCCCCGATATAGTCATGGGGATGTTGCAAGTCTTCCATCTTGATGTTTATGAATTGCTAGACCCAGATGCTACACTATACTTCATGACTCCTTATGTTGCTATTAGTTTTGGTGTCAGCCTCAAAATCCTCTCAGAATCTTTCTTAGTCTCTACTCTTATTGGTAAGTCAATTATAGCTCGATGGGTATATAGAAATTGCGGTATTATAGTTTTTCAGAAAGTCACCTCAGTCGGCTTGGTAGAGTTAGATATGACCAATTTTCATGTTATTTTTGGTGTAGATTGGTTGTATGCTTGCTATGCTTCAGTTAATTTTAGAACATAGTCAGTAGAGTTTTGATTCCCGGGTGAGTCAGTCCTAGAATGGAAGGATAGTTTAGCAGTTCCTGTAGGTCTCTTTGTCTCCTATCTTAAGGCTAGGAAAATAATCTCCAAGGATTGTGTATACCATCTACTTCGGGTTAAGGATTCTACGTTCGAGACCCCAACTCTCCAATCAGTTTCTGTTGTATGTGAATACCTAGAGGTGTTTCTTGATGATCTACCAGGAATCCCTCCCGAGCGGGAGATTAACTTTTGTATTGACCTTTTCCCTAATACACACCCCATATCCATTCCTCCTTACATAATGGCTCCATATGAGCTTAAGGAGTTGAAAAAACTGTTGAAGGATCTCCTAGATAAGAATTTCATCATACCTAGTAAGTCCCCATGGGGTGGACCATTCCTCTTTGTTCGGAAGAAATATGGCTCTCTCAGAATGTGTATCAATTACCGTCAGTTCAACAAGGCCACAATCAAGAATAAGTATCCCCACCCCAGGATTGATGACTTGTTTGACTAGCTTCAGCGTTCTAAGTTCTTCTCAAAGATAGACCTCAGATCCGACTATCATTAGCTTAGAGTTAGGGAGACTGACATTCCGAAGACAACTTTCAAGACTCGATATGGTCACTATGAGTTTGTCGTTATATATTTTGGACTAACGAATGCTCCTGCAACTTTCATGGATTTGATGAACACGGTGTTCAATAAGTACTTGGATATGTTCGTCATTGTTTATAGATGATATCCTCATATACTCTCGGAGTGAGGAGGAGCATGCTGCTCACTTGAGGATTGTGTTTCAGACTCTTAAGGATCGTTAGCTGTTTGGTAAGTTTAGCAAGTGTGAGTTTTGGCTGAAGTCAGTTGCATTTTTGGGTCATGTGGTGTCTAGTGAGGGTGTGCGGGTAGACTCTCAAAAGATTGAGGTGGTGAAGAATTGGCTTGAACCTGTCAGCCGTACTGATATCAGGAGATTTTTGGGCTTAGCTGGTAAATATCAGAGGGTCGTAGAGGGTTTTTCATCCATTGCTGCACTGTCGACTAAGTTGACACAAAATAAGGTCATATTTTAGTGGTCCGGTGAGTGTGAGAAGTGGTTTCAGGATTTAAAGACTCAACTCACTTCAGCTCTAGTTAACCCTATTGCAGGGCACGGTTGGCTTTGTTTTGTATTGTGATGCTTCGAGGATCGGCCTTGGGTGTGTATTGATACATCATGGGAAGGTTGTTGCTTATGCTTCTAGACATCTTAAGGCTCATGAGAAGAATTATCCAATGCATGACCTTAAGATAGCAGTGGTGGTGTTTGCCTTGAAGATTAGGAGGCACTATTTGTATGGGGTGCATGATGATGTGTTCATGGATCACAAGAGTCTCTAGTATGTGTTTAATAAGAAGGATATTAATTTGCGGCAAAGGAGATGGCTTGAGCTTCTCAAAAGTTATGATAGGAGTGTCCTTTACAATTCGGGTAAGGCCAATGTAGTGACAGATGATCTTAGTAGGTTGTCCATGGAGTGTGTGTCCTATGTGGAGGATGGGAGAAAGGAATTGATGAAAGATGTCCATAACCTTGATTATTTAGGGGTTCACCTTCCTGATTCAGAAGATGGTGGTGTTATTGTTTAGAATGGGTCGGAATCTTCATTGGTGATAGAGGTTAAGGCAAGGCAAGATGAGGATCCTATTTTGGTGAAGTTGAAGGAAGTTGTTCGAAATCAGAAAGTGGAGGTTTTCTCCCAAGGTGGAGATGGTGTACTCTGTTATCTAGGCCAATTGTATGTTCAGATGTGGATGACTGGGAGAAAGGATGTGGAGAGAGGCTCATAGCTGTCATTATTCCATCCATCTAGGTGGCATCAAGATGTACCGTGATCTATATGGAAGTCTATTAGTGGAATGGTATGAAGAATGATATAGCAGCATTTGTGGCTAAGTGTCCGAATTTCCAATAGGTGAAGGTTGAGCATCAGAGACCTGGAGGTATGCTATAATATATCAAAAATCCTACTTGGTATTAGGAAGAGATCAATATGTATTTCATTACAGGGTTTCCTCATACACGCCAACAATATGACTCTATATGTGTGATTGTAGATCGGATGACCAAGTCAACACATTTCTTATCGGTCAAAACTACTGATTCAGCCAAAGACTATGCTATAATTTACATTTGAGAGTTAGTTTGGTTGCATGAATTTTCGTTTTCTATCATCTCAGATAAGGGTACTCAATTCACCTTTTAGTTTTTGAGATCGTTTCAGAAGGGCCTTGTTACTCTGGTGTAGCATAGCACTTCTTTTCATCCACAGACAGATGATCAGGCCGAGTAGACCATTCAGACACTTGAGGACATATTGAGAGCATGTGTGATTGATTTCAGAGGTAGTTTGGACGATCACTTGCCTCTCATCGAGTTTGCCTACAATAACAATTACCACTCCAGCATTCAAATGCCTGCATTTGAGGGTCTTGATGGGCAGAGATGTAGATCACCTATTAGATGGTTTGAAGTAGGTGAGGCTACATTGGTAGGGCAAGATTCGATTCATTAGTCTATGGAGAAAGTTCATATTATTATAGGAAGGTTAAAAATAGCTCAGAGTCATTAGAAATCATATGCAGATGTTAGGAGGAGGGAGATTGAGTTCATCGTTGATGATTAGGTGTTTTTGAAGGTGTCTCTTATGAAGGGAGTTATGAGGTTTGGTATGAAAAGGAAGCTTAGTCCTCGATATGTTGGTCCTACCGGCAGTTGTCAAAGTTGTCAATCTGAGGCGAGTTGTCAAAGTTGCTTATGATTTAGAGCTACCGGCAGAGTTAGCTTCGGTGCATCCAGTTTTCCATGCATCTATACTGAAGAAGTGCATCTCTGATCTAGCTTTAGTCGTTCCAGTAAAGAGCAGTGGTGTGAAGGGAAACATTACCTAAAAGGAGGTTCTGGTTGAGATCCTTGATCATTGGGTTCGCAAGTTGAGGAACAAGGAGGTAGATTCAGTGAAGGTTTTGTGGAGAAACCACCTAGTTGAGGGAGCTATGTGGGAAGCTGAAATAGATATGATGGCTAGATACCTGCATTATTTCCCTTCCAGCTCAGTTTCAGCATGAGGTACTATTTCCTCCTTAGTACTCTAATCAGTTTCATATCAAATTCATGTCTGTCAGTTCCATTCATGTCTTATCATGCATGTATGTTTCATGAATACAGTTTAGTTATGTATCTCAGTTCGAAGTCAGTCACTCTGTTAGTTTTCAGCCATAGCTACTCAGTTTTGGGATTGCAGTTCCTTCCCTATCCTTCTAGTCTACTTAATCTACATTCAAGGATGAATTTTCCCAAGGGGAAGATGATGTAACACCCTAAAAGTCCCTAAGATCAAACCTGAGGCATGAAATGATGAAAATAGCTGAACTGCACCAGGTCACAAGATGAACCATCAAGTGACCCGTTAAGTCACTTGAAGGGTCGTTAAGTGACCCATGAAGTAGGAAAAGTTGTAGAAAGTGTTGGTTTCAATGAATATTAATGACTGGTGAAGTGATCCATTAAGTAACATGACAAATCATTAAGTGGAGCCATCAAGAAAAGATTAGAAAGTTGGAAATCTCTCCAGTGGTAACGGGTCAAGGGTGATGATAACGCTCAAACTCATACTTTATGACAAAGTATGAAGCGGTCATTGTCAATAAAGAACACAACTAAGAGGTTGGGGTCGAACCCATAGGGAATAAGGTAAGATCTAGACTAATGTCAATACTTAAACTTGTTAGTCAGTAATCTCCAAATTGGGGGTTTAAAGAAAAACAATATTAAAGCAAGATTATAATTTTGGTTGTTATCAAGATTTGCAAATAACTAGGATAAGTGTTCCTCATGGGTTCATAACTACTTCGGGTATACACACATGATCAATCCCAATACTTGTAGAACTGATAACTAGGGTTCATCCAAATGACTGGTTCTCCCCTATTAGATGACTATACTCAATCACTAGGTTAGGTCTCACGAGCGATTCTTTCTAACCGTTATCAATATGTTCAAAATTCAACTTTCCTACAACCATAGCTCAAGTTAATACAATGATCATAAAGACCAAAGCTTTGTTGTAATTCTCTTTTCCTAATCTCTACTTCTCTAGGTTCAAGCTAGGAAAGTATTCGGGCAAGTCTCAACGTTGTACACCATTAACAAACTTTTAAAGTGAAGAGAATACAATACCAAGCGTTTAGCATTGGTTTTGAATAACTTTTGTGTAACCCTATTTCATTATTCCACCATGGTTCCCACAACCCTAGTTGTGGGGGTTTTAGCCTCTCATGATTGTAAAATTATTTTTAGCATTCATAGACAAACACATAATTAAATACTTACAACAATAATTGGAAGAAAACCTGCTTTGAATATCAATGAATAATCTCAAGAACAATTGATGAAATAGAGTGTTTGATCCTAAGAATTTCTCTCCAAAACTTGATAAAAATTCACAAATATTACTCTTCACACATCTCTGCTACTTTCTCTCTAGCTCCTAATTTGCTACTACATTACATAGAAATAAAGAGTATTTATAATAGTAGAGTAACCCTTCCTTGTTCCTTCATGGAGTGGAATTGGGATTTGTAACTCCTTTTCCTAGTTGAAATATGATTTGACTTTCTAAAAATAACCTAGAAAAGTATTTATACAAATAATTAGAACTTTTTCCTAAATTAACAGGGAAACTAATTTAACTACCGCCGCCTCATCCTACGATTCGTATCATGAATGTCACAACCCGAACATAGGCCTGGATAGAGACATGGGACAAGGAGCCTCGAGAGACTCCAAGTCGACCCATGGCATGAAAATAGAAGATAAGAGCATACAACAAGCAGAAAATTATAAAACATGCATAAGCGGAAGTCTGCATACATATCAATCTAAAACAGAGTCAACAATGACAAGCTGATTTCTACATAATGTCTAAAAAAGCCTCTAGCATAACTGATGAGCTGTTGGGACAACATTCCAAACTAGCTCGACAAAGTCTATAACTGAAAGAACGTAACAATGGATAATTGAATGTCATCGAAGGATGAGGACTCACCAACACTAGCTAGACAGGCCTGAGGAGAAAGCAAGACTAGTGATGCAACTGAGACAGACCCGTCGGACATGTATCATGAAATGATACAACATAGAGTATACGGTCAGTACTTGCAATGTACTGAGTATGCAAGGTAAGTAAAAATGAAAAGTTAAAATAAATAATAGTTCATAAGAGTAGGACAACATGATCATAAAGTAAATAACATAATGCAAACATAAGGCTTAGGGTTTTCAAACCATTCATAATTCAATCATATGCATAAGAGAAACTTCATAAAACATAACTTGATACATAGTAACATAAACATAACCGTGCATAAATTATGAGGAACAATGGGAGGACTCGTTTTAACCGATATCATCATGATAGAGCTTACATGATGCCCCACTATTTCGCCATGTGGTTAGGACCATCCCAGACTTTCTAGGAAAGGGACGTGCAGTATGGTGATATCACAGGGATCCAATAATAAATGTATATACCTATGGTGCTACATAGTTCTGAGGCCACGGGATTTACCTGAATGCCGAGTCTACTCGGTGCTAGACACTGCTACCAAAAACATGCACATGAGTGCTAATATAGATATCTTAAAATCATTCATGACGTTCATGGACAAATAAATAATAACATAATGGACCCCACTTGAAATACTTGATTAGCCATGAATAAGGGCCCATGAGTTGGCCAAGAGTCGTAATTCATAAACCATGAAGAACATGCATACTTCTGAAAATACATATACTTGATATTCATAAATCCATGAAGAGAACTTGAAGAGAAGTGATAACATGAATCATAAATCATAATTAGACTTAGTAAGATCGATAGCATAATAAAATCATAACTTGACTTTTCATGAAACTTGCATAATTGGGCACAACTTAATTAAAATTTTAAACTATGAATTTATAATTAAAAATAGGTATAAGATCTTCCCAGATCTGATTTACACTCCCTCTTGAAAGCTCAAAGGAAATTGGAGAAAAATTAGGAATTCCTCAAGCTTGATCTCCAAGGAAGAACTCTAACTTGCATGCATGGAATGGTAAGGATTAGGATAGGTTTAACACTCTTAAAACTCTTCTAACTGATCTTAAAACGACGTAGTTTCGGACCTTAGGGTCTTAGAAATTATAAAAATACCCTTAATAAAAATTGTAGAAATTTTGCACTGTCAGTGACCACGATCGATACCACGAGTCGTCCCTCGATACCATGACTCGTGGTATCCACGCGTTACTTCCTTCCATCAGTTCTTACCTTCTCCGATCCTGTGATAATGACTCGACAAAACGAGTATTTACTCCATACAATGATCCGTTACTTCATCCCATTACTTTGCTAAATTCTAAACTCAGTTCTTCAACCACGACTGGACAGGACGAGTTGTTACTAGTCGCAATGACTCCTCATTTCCGCCCGTTTCCACCACTGCCTGCGACTTCTCTCCTTCTAGAAGTCCTCCGAATGAAAACATACCACGACTCATTGTCCCATACAACGAGTCACACCATGAATCATGCCTGTCACCTTGACAAGGACTACAGTCACAACGACTCCTTACCATGACTCGTTACACTGACCAATGAGTCGTTCCATGGCTCATTGGTCCTATACCTTCCGACCACCCTCTCACCACGACAGGGATCAACGGTCTCTGGGAGCTTCCCACAACTCGTTCAACGGGTCGTCTTGTGACATTTTTCCCAACATTGATGCTGAACACCTTTTAACTCTCGCGACTAGCCTTAGGAACTTCCGAGGTATTACAATATATCCCCCTTGGGAACATTCTTCCTCGAATATTAGGTAAACATACTGAATCACTAGGGAAAAACATGTCATCCTAAATGCTGAACATCTAAAGCTGAAAACTGACAGAGTGACTGACTCTAGACTAGAATACATGACTGAACTGAATTTATGAATGACACGTACATACATTAACATGAAAGAAACTGGGACACATGCATTAAACATGGGACTGAATAGGGTACTAAGGAGGAAATTGGTACCTTAAACTCGAACTGAACTAGAAGGGAATAGATACAGGTATTTAGCCATCATATCTGCTTTGGCTTCCCACGTAGTTCCCTCAACATGCTGATTCCTCCACAAAACCTTTACTGAAGCTAGTTCCTTGTTTCTCAACTTTCGAACCTGATGATCAAGTATTTCAACCAAAATCGTTGCTAAGGCTATCCTTCACACCATCACTCTTCACCGAGACAATAAAGCTGGATCACCTATACACTTATTCAAAAGGGATACATGGAAAACTGGATGCACTGAAGCCAATTCTGAGGGCATATCCAACTCATAAGCCACCTTGCCAACACATCTCACAATCCAGTATGGGCCAACATAAAGGAGATTGAGTTTCCCTTTCTTTCCGAACCTCATCACTCCCTTCATGGGAGATACCTTTAGAAATACCCAATCATCAATCTCGAACTCAAGTTCTCTCCTCCTCACATCCGCATAGGACTTTTGATGACTCTAGGCTGTTCTCAGCCTTTCCCTTATAAGTTGGACTTTTTCCATGGCTTCATGAACTGAACCTGGTCCTATCAATGTATCTTCACCAACTTAAAACCAACCAATTAGCGATCTACATCTCCGCCCATAAAGAGCCTCAAATGGAGCCATCTGAATGCTGGAATGGTAACTGTTGTTATATGCAAACTCAATGATAGGCAAATGATCATCCCAACTACCCTTGAAATCAATCACACACAGCCTCAACATATCCTCAAGAGTCTGAATTGTCCGTTCAGCTTGACCATCTGTTTGCGGGTGAAATACTGTGCTAAGCTTAACCTAAGTACCAAGTCCCTTCTGAAATGATCTTCAAAACTGTGAGGTAAACTGAGTACCTCAATATAATATGATGGACAAGGGAACTCCATGCAACCGAACTAACTCCCAAATATAAAACATAGCATAATCCTCCACTGAATCGGTAGTTTTGACCGGTAGAAAATGAGCTACTTTAATCAACCTATCTAAAACCACCAAAATAGAGTCATACTGTCGACGAGCACGAGGCAACCCTGTGATGAAGTCCATATTGATTTCCTCCCATTTCCAAGTAGGGATACTAATTTCTTGAAGCACACCTCTGGGTCTTTAATGCTCAACCTTCACCTGTTGACAATTCAGAAATTTAGCCACAAACTCTGCTATGTCCTTCTTCATGTCATTCCCCCAATAAACTTCCCATAGGTCATGATACATCATTCCCCCAATAAACTTCCCATAGGTCATGATACATCTTTGTGGAACCTGGATGTATAGAATATCTAGAACCATGAGCCTCATGCAACATCCTCTTCGTCAATTCATCAACTCTCAGTACACACAAATGACCCTGATATCGTAGTACACCATCTCCCCGTAGGGAGAAAAACTCCACCTTCTTATTCTGAACGACTTTCTTTAACTTTAATAAAAATGGATCCTTTTCTTATCTAGCTTTGACCTCGGTCACCAAGGAAGATTTTGATCCATTCTGAATAATGACACCACCATCCGTCGAGTCAACAAGACAAACTCCTAGTCGTGCAAGCCGATGAAAATCCTTCACTAAGTCTTTCCTCTCCTCTTCTACATGGGTCACACTCTCCATAGAAAGCCTGCTAAGAGCATCTGCCACCACATTAGCCTTGCCCGGATGATAAAGGACACTCATATCATAATCTTTAAGAAACTCCAACCATCTTCTTTGATGTAGATTTAGATCCTTCTGGGTAAACACGTGCTGTAGGCTCTTATGATTCGTAAACACATCCACATGGACCACATACAGGTAGGGACTCAAAATCTTCAAGATAAATACTACTGCTACCAATTCGATGTCGTGAGTTGGATAATTCCTTTTATGGAATTTCAGTTGCCTGAAAGCATAGGCTATAACCTTACTTTGATGCATAAATACACAACCAAGGACAATCCTTGAAGTGTCATAATAAACCACAAATCCATCGGTACCCTCAGGTAGGGTCAACACTGATTCTGAGGTGAGTCGAGTCTTCAACTCTTGAAAGCTCTTCTCACAAGCCTCCGACCATTGAAACTTTACTTTCTTATGGGTCAACTTAGTCAACGGTTCTGCAATGGATGAAAATCCTTCAACAAACCTCTATAGTATCCAACTAAACCCAAGAAACTCCTGATATCAGAGGACTAATTGGTCTAGGCCAATTCTTCATAGCTTCTATATTTTGAGAGTCCATCTGTACCACCCTTACGTGAAACCACATGACCCAAATATACTACTAAGTCTAGAAATAACTCACATTTGCTGAAGTTAGCATTCAACTGACAATCCTTAAGAGTCTGTAGCACCACCCTCAAATGAGCGGCATGCTCCTCCTCGCTTCGAGAGTATATGAGAATATCATCTATGAAAATGATCATGAACATATNGATCAACCAAGATCCTTCACTGGTCATAGAAGCAACATTACAGCTGCTTCCTTGGTTACAGAGTGTGAGCATGTTTTATTGGCTGAAGGGCAGAAGAAGGATATGAGAATATCATCTATGAAAATGATCATGAACATATCCAAATACAGTTTGAACACCCTGTTCATCAAATTCATAAAAGTTGTAGGAGCATTCATTAGTCCAAAAGACATAACTACAAACTCATAGTGACCATACAGAGTCCTGAAGGCTATCTTCGGAATGTCACTCTCCTGTAACCTGAGCTGATGATAAACGGATCCGAGGTCTATCATTTAGAAACACTTGAAACCCTGAAGTTGGTCAAACAATTCATCAATTCTAGGGAGAGGATATCTGTTCTTGATGGTAACCTTGTTCAACTACCAGTAATAAATGCATATCAGAAGGGAACCATCCTTCTTTTGAACAAAGAGAACTAGTGCACCCCACAGGGATTTTCTTAGTCTAATGAAACCCTTGCCTAAAATATCCTTCAACTGCTCTTTCAACTCCTTTAGCCCAGCTAGAGCCATTCTGTAAGGAGGAATCAATAACGCTCAAATCATACCTCCTACCGAATTATGAAGCGGTCGTTGTCAATAAAGAACCCAACTAGAGGTTGGGGTCGATCCCATAAGGAATATGGAAGGATATAGAAGAACTCTAGTATTTAAGCTTTTATGTCAATTATCTCCTAAATGGGGGGATTTGCAAAAGTAATAAATAACAATATTGAAAATTTGAATGTTGATTCCAAATTACTGCAATTAACTAAGGTAAGTGTTCCCCATGGATCCTTAACTACTTCGGATTTTACACTTGTGATCTATCCCAATACTTTACTTGTAGAATTGATAACATATGTTCATCCAAATGACTGATTTTTCCCTTTTGGATAAAGATACTCAATCACCAGGTTAGGTCTCATGAGAGATTTCAATTTAACAGTTATCAATTTTTCCCAAATTTAACTATCCTATGACCATAGCTCAAGTTAATACAATAATCATCAAGATCAAGGCTTTTTTGTAATTTTGTTTTCCTGATCTCTACGACTCTAGGATTAAGCAAGTAAAGAATTCGGGCATTTCCTAACATTGCGCACCGTTAAGAAACGTTAAAGATGAAGAAAATACAATATAAGCATTTAGTATTGGTTTAGAATCACTTCGTGAAAACCCTAGTTTGTTAATTCCCCATGGTTCCCACAACCCTAGTTGTGGTAGTTTTAGCCTATTATGTTTATAAGTGAATTAATAGTATTCATAGACAAATGCGTAAATTAGTACTTACAATGATGATAGGAAGAAACTCACTTTATTATTGAAAAAATTAGAAGAACAATTCAACAATCATCTCAAAGTATTTTTTTTTGAAAAATAAAACCTTACAGTCGTATTTTCCACACTTATCTAAAATCTTATCGTAAAACCTCACTATTACATAAAAATAAAAGGGTATTTATAGTAGTAGATTTATGCTTTTCTTGTTTCTTTGCGGATTTGATTTGGGATTGGAAGCTCCTTTTCCTAGTTGAAGTGGGATTGGACTTTTGATGGCCGTTTGACAAGCTTGCCACATTGCCATGACAACGCGCTGCAAGGTAGGGCGCTCGCATCTGCTGTAGCACCGGAAGAGGGGTGCCTCGTGCCTGGCATAGTTTTGGGAAGGTAGTGCCTCGTGCCTGGTAGTGCGCGCGTGCTGTTGCTGCGCCGCGCCTGGCCTTGCGCCAGTGTTGCTGCTTCAAGCTTCGATCATTGCATTATTTACTCCAACTTCTTCATATTTTATTCCAAAAGCCTCAATCACATCAAAATTCCTTATTTTTAGCCCTGTAAACATCTAATCACGCGCGTTAGCCATTTTTATATTTAACATAAACACATGCAAACACACATAATTTATTCTTAAACATAGTAAAGTACGGGAAAAATACATCTATGAAGTGCGTCAGTACACCCTTCATCAAGAATAAATATAGGCTGCATATCGGAAAGATGGTCAATACCAAAATCAATCTCCCGCTCGGGAGGAATTCTCAATAAATCATCTGGAAACACTTTTGGATATTCACACACTACAAGAACTAATTGGATAGTTGGGGTTTCGAATGTAGCATCCTTAACCCTAACTAGATGGTACACATAACCTTTAGAGATCATGTTTATGGCCTTAAGGTAGGAAATGAAGAAACCTGGAGGCACAATTGAACTACCTTTCCATTCTAGGACTGGCTCACCCGGAAATCAAAACTCTACCACATGAGTTCTACAATTTACTGAGGCATAACATGCATGTAGTGAATCCATGCCAAAGATACCATCAAAATCTCTCATGGCTAGCTCTACTAAATTTGCTGAGGTGACTTTCTGAAGTACTGTGACAGGGCAATTTCTATATACTCGTTGAGCTATAACTGATTCACCAACTGGAATAGAGACTGAGAAAGGTTTTGATAGGATCTCTGGATAGACTCAAAAAGTACTAGCAAAATAGGGCATCACAAAAGATAAAATAGCCCCTGTATCTAACAATGCATATATATCAAGATGAAATACTTGTAACATACCGGTGACCACATCTGGTGAAGTCTCCTGCTCTTGGTGAGATGCAAGGGACTAAAATCTATTTTGGCGCTAGCCACCACTTGCACTGGTGGATGCATCCGGCTGAGATGGGCGGGTTGGGGCTGCTGCTGAGCTGGTAGCCGGAGCAAGACCTCTACCATCAGCCTGTATAACCAATGGACACTCCCTGCGCCTGTGGCCAGATCTACCACACCCAAATTAGATATATGGCCTAATCAAGCATTCCCCTATGTGATTCTTGCCACACTTCCGGTAGACTAGAAAGGTACGCTCTGCCTGCATGCTCCTCTATCCCCTTGATCCTGATACTCTGCTCCTCTGGTCACCTACCAATCTAGATCGAGAACTAGCTGATGATGACACTGGAGCTAATGACCTCTAATTAGACTGTTGACAATGTTCTTGTTACACCCCGTAAGATTCCCGGTATCTAGATGGCCTACTCGCATGTTAGTTAAGCATATTTGAAAGTCATACGTGCTATAAAAAGGCCCGAGAAAAGATCGGACGAAAATTCTATCGAACAACCGCGGAAGGCGCCGAGGCAGAGCCCCTCCGCGATGGCGCCGTGTCACGGAGGCGGGGCCACCGCGTTGACTCCGTGACACGTTGGGCCTGTCCAGGCCCAAGTATA
>JACEIK010010184.1:27908-44430 GCA_018107945.1 Datura stramonium
CCCTTATTTTTGCTGCTCTTCCTTGTCCTTTCCACTCCTTGTTTCCAAGTCCATTCCCGATCTTTACCAACATGTATCTTAGCTTCCCAAAATTCCATTTAACCTACAAAACAACATTGATCATGTTGGTTAGTATAAATTCACATTTAAATACAAATCAAATGAGAATGTACACTTAACGATAGATAAACAAGTCGAAATAAAGAATTTGCGTATCACTTGGGCATGTAATTCTGCCCAAGATCACTTCTCTTCAAGTTCTCAAGGAAATTCTTCAGATCTATCCACCGGGTATATCAGAATTCAAAAAGGGAATAGTTCTTTACTTGTGTCCCCAAAAATCCTTCGTTGTTTTCTTTATCAATTCTAGCGCTGAGACTTTCGAATGTGATGAAATTATCTGTCGGACCTCGCCTAAATCATGTGAAATATCATTTATGTTAATTATTGATGTTCTTCCACCAGTTGGTGACTATGTTATTGCTTATTCCTATAATGTGAAATCTTTCCCTAGTCTTGAATACAGAGAAACTAGAATCTTGCAATAGTGTTTACACATCAAAATTTTGCTAGATTCTATCAGTGTTAGGAACTCCCATTTTGTTGAGAGTATCGAAAACCAGTCAGACTAATCAGTTTGGTTTTAGCCAAAATGCTAGGATATCCAGTGTTAGTCAGATATGTGAGCTGATCAGTTTAACTACATAAATTTCTGGGGTATAAGTAATACCTCCTAGTTATCAGAGTTAAACTCAGAACTCAGTTATAGTGGTTCACTAGGGGGTCATGACACTTTTAGATAAGAAGCGCTGACCAGCATTAGGACCCCAGTTATAGATTACAACTTGTTCTTAGACGGTTACGATGCTTCTCGATAAGAAGCTCTGACCAGTCTTAGAACCCAGATTCAAAATCCGGTATGATAAGACTCTCAAGGTGTCACAGTCAAGAACAGGTATTCCCTACCTAGAATTGACAACTTGTTCGACCAACTTCAGGGAGCCAGCTATTTCTCCAAAATAAATCTCAGGTCGGGGTACCATCAACTAAGAGTCAGAGAGTGTGACATACCAAAAATAGCTTTCAGAACATAGTATGGTCACTACGAGTTCGTGGTTATGTCCTTCAGACTAACAAATGCCCCTGTAGGCTTTATGTACCTGATGAATAGAGTCTTCAAGCAGTATCTAGATTTGTTTGTCATTGTATTTACCGATGACATTCTGGTATACTCTAGAAATGAGGAAGAGTATGCTAATAACTTGAGGATAGTGCTTTAGACACTCAGGGACCACTAGTTGTTCGCCAAGTTCAGCAAATGTGAATTCTAGCTGAAGTCCATGATTTTCCTGGGTCATGTGGTCTTGGGTGAGGGTATTTAGGTTGATCCTCAAAAGATAGCAACGGTGAAAGACTGGCCCAGACCTACTATCCCAACTGAAATCAGAAGTTTCTTGGGTCTAGCCGGTTATTATTTTCTTCTATAGAATCCCCTATAAATAGGTTGACTTAGAATAAGGTTAAATTCTAGTGGTGAGATGTGTGTGATAAGAGTTTCCAAGAGTAAAAAACTCGATTCACTATCTCTCCAGTGTTGACCCTATCAAAAGGATCAAATGGGTTTGTAGTGTATTGCGATGCTTCCAGAGTTGGACTCGGTTGCATTCTTAAGTAGCGGGGCAAGGTGATAGCCTACGCCTCTACACAACTCAAGGTTTATGAAAAGAATTATCCGACTAATGACTTGGAGTTGGTAGCAGTGGTGTTTGCATTGAAAATATGGAGACACTACCTGTATGGGGCTCACGTGGATGTCTTCACCGATCACAAAAGCCTCCAGTACGTGTTCAGTCAAAAGGATCTAAATTTTAATCAGAGAAGGTGGCTAGAGCTCCTGAAGGACTATGACATGAGCGTTCTATATCACCCGGGCAAATACAATATGGTGTTTGATGCCCTGAGTAGAGTGTCTATGGGGAGCGTGACTCATGTTGAGGGAGGCAAAAAGGAACTAGCAAAGTATGTTCACAGACTAGCTCGATTAGGGGTGTAGTTGGTTGATTCAGCTGAGGGTGGAGTAGTTTGCAGAGTGGGTCAGATTCCTCTCTGGTTGTTGAAGTAAAGTCTAGACAGGATGAGGATCCGATCTTGCTTAAGCTGAAGAAAGCGGTTCTCAGAAAAGAGGTTGTGGCTTTCTCTAAAGGGGGAGATGGTGTGCTCCATTACTAAGGCAGATTGTGTGTACCGGACGTCAGTGATTTGAGACAACAAATATTGGCTGAAGTGCATAGCTCGAGGTATTCAATCCACCTTATTGCTACTAAGATGTACCATGATTTATGGGATATTTACTGGTGGAACGGCATGAAGAGAGACATCGTTGAATTTGTAGCCAAGTGCCCAAACTGCCAACAAGTCAAAGTAGAACACCAGAGACCGGGAGGTATGACTCAGGATATTAGCATACCCAGGTTGAAGTGGGAAGATGTAAATATGGACTTTATTACGGGCCTACCTCAGACTCGACAACAACATCATTCAATTTGGGTATTTCTAGATCGGATGACTAAGTCAGCATACTTCCTCCCAGTTAAAACTGCAAATTCAGTTGAGGACTATGATAGGCTTTATATCCGGTAGTTGGTCAAACTTCATAAGGTGCCAATATCCATTATCTCAAATAGAGGTACCCAATTCACCTCTCATTTCTGAAAGTCTTTTTAGAAGGGAGTTGGTACCCAGTTCAAGATCAGCACATTTTTCACCTGCAGACAGATGGACAAGTTGACCGAACTAGTCAGACCCTAGAAGATATGTTGAGGGCGTGTGTGATCAATTTCAATGGTAGTTGGGATGATCACTTGCCTCTCATTGAGTTTTCTTACAACAACAGCTACCACTCTAGTATCCAGATGGCCCCGTTTGAGGCATTTTATGGTAGAAGGTGAAGATCTCCCATTAGATGGTTTGAGGTTGGTGAAGCTACTCTAATCGGGCCAGACTCGGTCCATGAAGCTATGCTAAAAGTACAGCTCATCATAGAATGATTGAGAACAACCCAGAGCCATTAGAAATCTTATGCAGATGTGAGGAGAAGAGAATTGAAGTTTGTTGTAGATGACTAGGTTTACCTAAAAATTTCACCCATGAAAGGGGTAATGAGATTCAGAAATAAAGGAAAGCTCAGTTCGAGATATATAGGACCCTACAAAATTCTAAGGAGAATTAGCAAGGTAGCTTATGAGTTGGAATTACCTTCAGAGTTGGCATTCATGCACCTAGTATTCCATGTGTCACTATTGAAGAAGTGCATCGGTGATCCAACTTCAATTGTGGAATTGAACAGTGTGGGAGTGAAAGATAGTCTCTCATACAAAGAGGTCCCAGTCCAGATCCTTGATTGTCAGGTTCGTAAAATGAGGAACAAGAAGGTAGCTTCGGTCAAAGTCTTGTGGAGGAATCAGCAAGTTGAGAGAGCTACGTGGGAGGCCGAAGTAGATATGACGTCTAGATAACCCCATTTGTTCCCTTCCAGCTCAGTCTTAGTTTAATGTATCAATTTTCTCCCCAAAAGATTCTTTCCGTTCGTATGTTTCAGTTTCTTTCATGTAAATGAGTATGTGTATGATTAGTGAATTCAGTTCAGACTTGTGATCTAGTTCAGAGGTAGTCATTCCGCTAATTTCTATCTTCCATGATCAATATTTGTGTATATACATTGATTTTCTCTGTGTTTTCCAACACTCAAGGATGAATGTTCCCAAGGGGGACATATTGTAATTCTCCAGAAACTCAAAGACTAGACCCAAGACTTAAAATAGAGAAAACTAGAAAATCTGCACTAGGTCACAGAACGAGTCGTTCTGTGACCCGTAGGAGTAACCATGAGTAAATAAGTGACTCATGGTGAGACCTTGAGCTTGATGGGAAAAATTGGAAAAGGGGGTGACCACGAGTCATGGGGTTAACCATGGTCAGGATGTTGACCACGACTCGTGGGGTTACCCATGGTCAAGATTTGTTTGGGAGTTGGAGTAGTCAGGCAGTGTACACGACGGGTCCTCACCATGAATAGTTTGGGTCTCCACGAGTTGTGGTGTCACTTGTGGTGCCTCCAGGTGAGTTTTGGGTAGTGAGGTTAACGGGAGGTGACCACGAGTCGTTGGGTCGCCTGATGACTCGTGAGGTTAGTCGTTGACAAGTTGTTGGAATTGGGGAGAAAACTTCCAGTGCACATCACGACTAGACCCCACGAGTCGTCCCTCATCTCACGACTCGTGGAGTGACTCGTGGTCACTATCAGGGGGAAATTGGCAATGTACCTCACGATTGTGACCATGAATCGAGGTCACTGGGCATGACTCGTTAGGTCCCTCGTGGGGGCCTGACAGTCAGTTTTCCTGCGAACTTTCTAAGGGTTTTTCAGTAATTTCTTAACCTCCTAGACTCTAAACTATGTCGTTTTAGTATATTTTTAAGGGAATTTAGAGGGGCTAAACAGCTTCCCCCTTATTCCCCACACAGATTTTCGAAAAAAAGTCGTAGAGTTTCTCTTAGGAACTTTCAGAGCAAGAACTAGGGAAGTCCACTTCTCTTTAGGTTCTCAAGGAAATTCTCCAGATCTGTCCACCAGGTATGTGAGAATTAAACAAGGGAATAGTTCTTCCCTTGTGTCCCTTGAAGAGCAAAGAATCGGTGGTGCACGGGTGGAGATAGGCGAAATGCTCAATGAACCACCGATGTTTACTAGATTTTATTGGAGGATCAAATAGTGTAACCGGTGATCAACATATTGTAACTGGAAAACCCCAGTACTTCCAGTGATGCTATAACTCTGATTAGGGACAAAATTGTCCAGCACGAAAAAAGAGAGAAGATACCCTATTTCCTTAGACATATATTCTAGAAAAAGTACTGTGTACTCATCAGTTTTCAATTCCTAGCTTTTAGAACATTCCCTTGGCAGAGAAGAGGAGAATTTGATTGGTGAAACTTGAAAAGAACTATTTTCTTTTTTTTCTTCTTCTCCTTGATAGCAAAGTATTGCCATTATTGAAGACTTCTTGTGAACCTGAATTTACTACTCTTATTATTGAATTCAATGAGTTTATTATTAAATGTGCATTTAAATTTCTTAATTATGAGTAGCTAAATCATTAACTAGAGGTGTGTGATGATGAATGATTAATTAGAGTGGGTATTGCTAGAGTCATCTCAATATTATTTAACTAAATGTAAATCTGTTATATTCTCTTCAATCTATCATTGCAGATCCATTGATTAAGATGTAGGTCTAATTGTTCTTACTTGATTGTTTCTTGCAAGAGAATGATTAAGTATTGGGGGAGAATTTAATGGTGGGTATGGATGATAGATAGTAAAATTGGGATAGAAATAGCCAAAATTACATCTCACTCCTAATTATTAGCGAATAGCTAGAAATTAGTGCAGCTACCAATCCAAATATGATTGGGTTGAGTTAATGGTGTCTAGAGGTTTGATAAAACTCTAGCAAGAGTATTTATAAGGATGGAAAGCATTAAATGCCCATTGTTCCAAGATTATTTACACTAATTGAACTTATGAGATGACCTAACATGACCCTATCTAGTTAGTATATCATCTACACCACACGTCTAGTCTTTCACATTCCGGTCAACAACCTTGGTAATTTTGCTATTGTAGTTAACCAAATTAGCAATTATACTCTATTACAAATTTCAATCCCCACAACTTTTTTATTTCTATGTTATTTCTAGGTGGTCCAAGATAAATTCAATTTCTCAACCGACACTCATAATTATCACTCACTAGTCCTTGTGGGATTCTACCCCGACATTATCGGGTTATTTGCTTTGATACAGCAACCATTTATACTCTTTGTATGAGGAGTATATTTTGGAAGTTATAAACCACATAAGGCATCACACCCAATGAGCCCACACAAGTCATTATCATCACAAGATTTAGATTCAAAACATGAGAACATGCAAATTCACAAGCCAAATAGGAAATCTGAAATGTATGACTAGAGAGTGCTACATTTCTAATTTCAAATGCCCAACTTTTTCATTTTCATGCCTCATCCCAAAATATTTGGTGGTATCTGTCAAAATAGTTTTACAAAAGACTCAAAGAAAGACATGACATATTACGTTAAAAAAGTCGCCTCACAATCTATCATTGGGAAAGGTCAACTCAGTTCGACAATCAAAAAGAAAAAAGAAAGAGCAAATAGCTCCTCGGGAAAGAATTGTGGTATGATGAAAACCTTTGGAGTTTGATTACTATATACTATTTACAAAGGCGAATAAAATAAAACATGGGTCACAAATTTAGGAATTAAGAATAAGGACCTATTAACTAGAACTAAAATAAAAAATGCATTTCATGTTAAGCCAGACAAAGGATTTCAAATCATCAACTAACAAGCCCGACAAAGCCACAAATTCATCAATCACAAGCCCAATAAGGGCACAAATTCGTCAAAATAAAATCAATACAAACCACCACACTCAACCCACCCCCAAAAAAATAATGTACATTGTCCTCAATGTATGCATGACAATTTAAAAGGGAAGGGGACTTCCTGGTATGGTCACTCGTCATCCACTTCATCATCATCATCATCTCCAGCTTGGCTAGCCTCATCCCCATCATCCTCCTTGTTACCTAAGGCCTCAAACAAATCATCGATATGGCCTCGAGCTGTGGAAGCGGTAGCCAAAGCTTCATCGAGAGCACTCATGTGGGGTGCTAGCATAGGCGTTTGCTTCTTCCATTCATGAACCGTAGCTTAAAGAGAGGTGACGGCTCCCTCCACCACATCCACACGCGCACACAACTTACCCAAGTTGTCCTTAATTGACTTCAACTCCTTTTTGACTATTTTAATAATTGGTTTCAGAAGGCTCATAACTAGTTGTTGGAGTTGACTCTCATGGGAGTGGGTCATTTCTGCAAGCTCTTGAAGACCACTGGGCTATGAGGAAGTAGGAGGAGGTGAGGAGCCTTGAATTACAGCAGCTCCAGATGCTTGCCTTGAAGCCTCAGGATGTGGCATGTTGAGATCAGGGGCATAGGGGGTTGGCTATAAACTAGGGGTGATGGGTTCATCTAGGACCTCAAAGGCCTGCATCCACTGCCTCTTATTCTTAGGAGCATCTACATCCCTCTTGTTGGCAACAAAGATCACATCGGAGGCAGCACTAGGGGTCTCATCCAGGAAAAAGGGTACTCCATCTCTTAAGTATAGCTGCGATATCAGCATCGCATATGGCATTGAAGTGCTGTCTTGTATGGTCTTTCTCTGTATCGGATTGGCCACAATCTCCCCAAAGATAATTTGGACCCTTATCATAATGTAATAAATCAGGATGGTGGCTTCCAAATTCACCTGGTTTTCATTTCTTGGATGGCATGATTCTACCGCAAAAGAAGTCAAGCCACAACTTGGCCCCGAAGAGTAGGTCAAGGCAAGATATCTCACCACCCATGATGCCCAGAGAGGTGTGTCAATGGCGATGAATAGGGCTATAACACTTAATTGAGCCTCTTTATTGGCAAGGAGGACCAAATATTATGTACCTTCATTTCCATCCTCCCAGAATAGAGAATTTATGGCTGCTGGAGTTATGTCAACCTCACACCTCTTACTAACACTGAGGGTAGGCAAGGAAAGTCCTCGACTTTTCCTTTGTGATTCATACTCTCCTATATGGCCTGATATGAAGCATAGAATTCTGGGACCAAGCTCCTCTAAAAATATGGGAGAGGGTTGGAAAAGACATGCCACTACCAGTCTATGAACTGGGCAGTGATGTTAGGGAAGTCACCTCTCATCCCCACTAAATCGAAGCTCTTTTCCACAGTGATGGAGTGGCCCTCACAGATAGCCTAGTGCCCCTTCATGTTGGGAACACAAAATATTATGGCTTCCCTAGAGTTGGCGAATGTTGAGGATGGTTTTGATTTTCCTTTTCCCTTTGTGGATGAGGAGGCTGGAGCCTTGCCCTTGTTGGGGTTCCTGGATGAAGTCATTTTTTACAAACACAATTTTAGTGACACCCAAGCTATTTATTTTTGTATTTTTCTAATGATCAAAATTAAAACAACCAACAACTACTCTAAAAATTAAATGGGAAACAAGAGGAGGAATTAGCAAGAATGAACTGGCAGCACCGACGGAATACCGGTGAACCACAGGAGGTGATCCGTGGACTACCGATGAACCGCTGGTGATAGGTAGAACACCGGGTAGCATCTTTTCCACCGTCGACTTATCAACAAACCGCCAGTCGCATTACGTGAAGCGCCAATGTGACGCGGGGTCAATATTTTCCCGAACCGACATTGCATCAATATTTCACCGGAACTGACTTGTCAATAGCCTATGGTCGTCATCCCCAGTACTTAAAAACTCACTTCAACATCAAAACTCTCAAAAACACTCACTCTCATCATATAAAATCATCACCTACACACATGAAAAGGGCTAAAATGATTATTTACCCTTAATAATGGCGTCATTGATCTATCATCGGGAAAATTGGGTCCTTTTAATCCATTGGGGTTACTCAGACTTCACATCACTCAACTACACAAGAACAATCATTCCCCCACACCTATTTAATCATCAGGCCTCTATCACCGCACAAATTTCACATTGTATCAATCAACATCATTCAACAAGTATGTTCTCAATAATGAAAATATGGGGAAAAGGGTAGTAAAAAAAGAAGGGAGATACATGCCATAACAACATCTATATGCAACAAGAACACAAATGATGAGAAAATCAGAATGTTAGGAGTACTTTACCACAACACAAGAATGGGTACGGATAAGAGATATGGAAGCTTGAAAGTGCCTAAAAATGGTGGAAATTGGAGCTTTTCTAGTAGATAGTGAGAGTGTAGTGAGAGATAGGTGAAATAATTGGGGGATTTTATAGGTGAAGAGGCATAAATGATATTAATTGAGAAAAAGGTGGAAGTTTAATGGGGATGTAAATGTAGAGGGAGTGGGAAAAAGGGGATTGTTGGAATATGAATAGGTGGGGCATTAGGAAGATGATAAAGTGTATGGGGAAGTGTTAAAAAGTGGAAAAAAGGAAGTATAGGAGAATAAAAAGGGAAAAATTCAGGTTAGGGCTACTGAAAAAGGAATCTGGGTCGGGTAGGTCCATGATTTGGACAAGATTTTAAAATAAAGGTACGTACCTTCACCGGCAGTTGCTGATTGGAAATGGAAGTTTGCCGCCTTACCCTTACCAACCTTAATTTATGCACAGTCCTCTGCTTACGACCGACGGTGATGAAGGGCGTATTTACACACTTCATAGACATATTTTTCTCGTACTTTACTATGTTTTAAGAACAAATTATGTTTGTTTGCATGTGATTATGTTATATATTTATGAAAATTAGCTAACGCATGTGATTAGAAGTTTTCATGGATAAAAAGGATGTATTTGAATGTATTTGAGGCTTAAGGAATGAAGATGAAAAGAATATGAAGTCGTGAGAAAAGGTTGAACTTTGAAGATGTAGAAATAGTGTACCTGACGGGTTAAGGAAACGACTTGTTACATCTGGTAATGAATCGTGAAGTCAGTCGTGAAAACAGTGAGAGAAATTCGTGACAAAGTAACCAGTGGAGATGACGAAAGACATAATGAGTCATTAGTTAACTAAACGATTCGTTGGCAAATCACTGGAACCAACCGAAAGGTACACTAAAAATTTGAAGGAGTTAGACCACCGGGGGCTTAACGACTCGTGCCCATGCACAAAGAGTCTTTAGGTGTCCTGTTTCCACAACTGGAAACGCGACAGTGGTTGGGGCGACGCACAAGGCTCTCAAAATGGAAAAAAATTGGCTTTCCTAGTTCAACTAGGAAAAGGAAAAAAGGAAAATTTTAAATCACAAGTCAAATTCATCAAGGAACAAGGAAAACATAAATCTTCTACTATAAATACCCCTTTATTTTCATGTAATAAGTATGTCGTCAAGAGTTGAAGTTTCAAGTTCAAAAGTCTTCAAGTAGGATTTGAGTTTTAAGTCTCAAGTTTTGAGATACATGTTTGGTGTCTTACATTCGAAACTTTGGGACGATTGTTGAATTGTTCTTCTTTATTGTTGCAATAATCAAGTGAGTTTCTTCCTGTCAACATTGTAAGTATTAATTTTTATTTTTATTTATGAAATTTATTAATTTACTTATAAACATGATAGGATAATACCACCACAACTAGGGTTGTGGGAACCATGACAAATTAACACACAAAGGGAAAATACTTAGGGATTCTTGAACAGAGTTTATGCATGTATTGTTTCTTCCTTCATTTTTATTGATTTTTAATGGTTGAAAACATTAGGACTTTCCTTATTCTTACTTACCGGACCAAGGAGGTAATGAGTTAGGAGAGGGATTAACAACGGTGATTTGAGGCTATCAACCCTCATCTAATAGCTTGACTTTGTATGAGAATAGCTAATTCGATATCAAGGGTAAGGGTTAGTAAAGCATACACCCATAGACATACCAAGTTGCGTGGTGATATTCATCTAAATAGAGGACCAACCATTTAGGTGAAATTAAGTTACAGAAACTGCATGCTAAGCACCAGAATAGATCACTAGTATAAAACACCTGGTGGTTATGAAATTATGGGGAACACTTATCCTAGTTAGTTGCATTAACTTGGAATAAACCTTAGCAATCTCTCAACATTGTTATCTATTACTTTTACAAATTCCCCCCTCTTAGGAAATAATTAACCAAAAAGCTTAAGCATTAGCATTCTTCTACATCCTTCCATATTCCCTGTGGGATCGACCTCAACCTCTAGTTTGGTTCTTTATTGACAACGTCCGCTTCATACTTCCGAAAGAGGTGTGGTTTGAGCGTTGTCAAAAGTGGCGTTGTTGCCGGGGAATACTGTTTAGGATTGGATTAATTCCTTGTGTTTAACTTTTAGTCTTAATTTTCTATTTTTTGTTTTTCTTTTATTTTCTGACGTGTCATAGGGCAGCGTGGTGAAACAAGCGGCCAAGATGTGATCACGACCTCAATAGGTATCTTGATGAAGTCTGAGTAATCAAGATACATGTGACGTGCCGCGACGTTAAATCAGGCGCTACTTGGGAGGCAACCCAAGTTAATTTTTTTTCATTTTTACGTGTTTGTTTAAGTGTGCAGGTGATAGGTCATAATTTTCAATAAAAATTGAGTTTAAATATTGAAGACAAGGAGTAGAGGCCCAAGGAGTTCTTCTTGCACTCTATTACTTTATGCTTATTTGTTTTAGCACTAGGGATAGTATAACCAATTAAGTGTGGGGTGGGAGATGTGAACTTCATATTACCATGCATGCCTTAATTGCTAAATTTGCACATGGTAGGCCTAGTTTTTTTTAGATTTATGATTTTAGGCATTCTTGTTGGTTTTTAGTATTTTTTAGTATTATTTTATTTTGGGTTCCTCCGGTTTCTGTTTTCGATACTTTTCTGATGGATAGTCCCTTAGAAAAAACTAGAGAGTCTAGATTTTTTATTTTTTTATTTTAGTCATTGAGTCATGACTTTTGCAGATGATGGATGGATGTTGACCGTCTTAAGGGTAAATTAGTCATTAGGAAGAAAAAGAACTTGGATCCTATGAATGCTAGGTGCTTCACTCTAGGTATCATTGGGACTTTAATAAATTCACTCAAGAATGCATGAAAAGGTAGAAACACTTAGTCTTTTGGGAACTTGACTGATGTGCTTGAAAGGAGAAAAATGGGCTTAATTATGATATGCATGCAATATGAATATATGTGTTTATGTGATCTTGATTTCCATTGTTAAACCATCTTGTGCCAATGTATGAGGAATTATTTTTTATATGCTCCATGCTTGTAAATTGAAATCTAGAACTTGCCTCGTGTGTGTGCAAAGCGAAAGAAGAATGATGGATTTAGGAAGTGATATAGGCATTTCATTGGTAACCATATTTTTATCCTATTTTTACCTACCTTGATTTTAATTATCCTAGTTATCTATGTTTGAGCCTTAGCCTATTCTTTCAATAGCCATATTACAAGCTTAATCCCTTTTGTTCTATTGACTTTTATTTGATCCAAATGTCTCCTAGAGCACTTTAATGAATTTCTTTTATGTATGAAAGGAGCATAATTGGAGAAGTGAAGGGAAAAGCTAATATGTGTGGTGAATTGGAAGAAAAGATAAAGGTGAAATTTTTCTAAACAAGGAGGGTGATTATTAGTGGAAAACAAAAAGCAGAAAGAGCTTTGAAAAACTGAAGATGAAAAAAAATATGATTCACCGATTAACCGTACCCATTTGTTTACAATGAACCTATTTTGGCCCTGGTCCTTCCTTGGATATTGTGAACCTCAACATAAGAAAAAAATGCTTAAGTTTAGGGTGGCTAGAGTAGGGGTGCGTAAAGGGTGGGAATGGAAGAAAAAAAATGTGTGTGAATGAGCTCAATGATGAAAAGAAAAATCCCCACTAGTCACCTAACTTGAAAATTTGAAAAATATGTAGGTATAAGAAGAAAATTTTTGAAATTGAAGAATAAGCGAAAAATCAAAGTGTTGTGAAGTATTAAAGTGCTTAGGGAGATTAGTCACTATCCTAGCCAAATAGTTCCTACCCGTCCCTTGGCCTACATTACAACCAAATTAAAGTCCTAATTGGTCATTAATTCATAATTCTATATTAGTGGAGTATTACACTAAGGGCAAGTCTATGAGTCGTCTTTTGCATGTATGTTGATTTCTTTTGTGAGAGTGAGCGAAAATTATTTTATTTATGCCCAAGTTAATCTTATTCGATATCTTGTGTGAAAACGAGCATCTCTCCAAATTGTGAGGGGAACAATGCTAAGACTTTGGTTTAATCTTGATTGCTAAATTACATATAATTCATGTTGGCCCAAAATATGTCTTGATGAGTTAGTTTTCAAAAGCTAAGTGATTTCAAATTTTGACACTCTAATGTTGATCCTATATGCATGCGAATACATTGTTTGAGCTTCATTGATGTGTCTCTTGATCCTAAGTATAAGTAGACCTATTTGTAGGATGAATTTTGTGCTTAATTGTTAGAAGGGAAGTAGTAGATTGTTCAAGGATGAACAATAGTTTAAGTGTGAGGTGTTGATGAAGGACGTACTCACGCACTTCATAGACATATTTTTCCTGTACTTTACTATGTTTTGAGAATAAATTATGCGTGTTTGAATGTATTTATGTTATATATTAGTAAAAATTAGCTAACGCATGTGATTACATGTTTTCAGGGCTAAAATGTATGGATTTGAATGTATTTGAGGCTTATGAAATGAATATGAAAAGAAGTTGAAGTCGTGGGAAAAGGTTGAGGAAACGACTTGTTACATTTGCTAATGAGTCATGAAGTCAGTCATGAAAACTGTGAGAGAATTTATTGACAAAGTAACCAGTGGATATGAAGAAATAAATAATGAGTCGTTAGTTGACTAAACCACTCGTCGGCAGATCACTAGAACCAACTGTAAAGTTCATTGAAAATTTAAAGGAGTTAGATCACGAGGGGCCTAACGACTCATGCCCATGCACAACAAGTCCTTAGGTGACCCGTTGCCACAACTGGCAATGCGGTAGTGGTTGGGGCGACGCACAAGGCTCCCAAAATGGCAAAAATTGGCCTTCCTACTTCAACTACGAAAAGGAAAAATTTAAATCTCAATTCAAATTCATCAAGGAACAAGGAAAACATAAATCTACTACTATAAATACCCCTTTATTTTCATGTAATAAGTATGTCTTCAAGAGTTGAAGTTTCAAGTTCAAAAGTCTTCAAGTAGGATTAGCGTTTTAAGTCACAAGTTTTTAGATACAAGTTTGGTGTCTTACATTTGGAACTTTGAGACGATTGTTGAATTGTTCTTCTTTATTGTTGCAATTATCAAGTGAGTTTGTTCCTATCAACGTTGTAAGTATTAATTTTTGCTTTTATTTCTGAAAATATTAATTTACTTATAAACATTATAGGCTAAAATCACCACAACTAGGGTTGTGGGAACCATGACAACTTAACACACATAGGGAAAATACTTAGTGATTCTTGAACGGAGTTTATGCATTTATTGTTTCTTCCTTCATTTTAATTGATTTTTAACGGTTGCAAACATTAGGACTTTCCTTATTCTTACTTACCGGACCAAGGATGTAATGAATGGGAAAAGGGATTAACAACGGAGATTTGAGGCTATCAACCCTCATCTAATAGCTTGACCTTGTCCCGGAATAGCTAATTTGATATCAAGGGTAAGGGTTAGAAAAGCATATACCCGTAGACGGACCAAGTTGCGTGGTGATAATCATCTAAATAGGGGACCAACCATTTAAGTGAAATTAACTTACTGATATGGCATGCTAAGCACCGACATAGATCACTAGCATAAAACGCTTGGTGGTTACGAAGTCATGGGGAACACCTACTCTAGTTAGTTGCATTAATTTGGAATAAACCTTCACAATTTTTCAACATTGTTATCTATTACTTTTACAAATTTCTCCCTCTTAGGAAATAATTAACTAAAATGCTAAAGCACTAGCATTCTTCCACATCCTTCCATATTCCCTGTGGGATCGACTCCAACCTCTAGTTGGGTTCTTTATTGACATCGTCTGCTTCATACTTCCGAAGGACGTGTGGTTTACGCATTATCAAAAAGTGTTAATGAAGGGCGTACTCACGCACTTCATAGACATATTTTTCCCATACTTTACTATGTTTTAAGGGATAAAGAAGATGGATTTGATTGTATTTGAGGCTTATGGAATGAATATTAAAAGAAGTTGAAGTTGTGGGCAAAGATTGAGTTTGGAAGATGTCGAACCAGTGTACCTGACGGGTTTAGGGAATGACTCATTACATCTGGCAATGAGTCGTGACGTTAGTTGTGAAAAATGTTAGAGAAATTATTGAAAAAGTAACTAGTGGAGATGATGAAAGACATAATGAGTCGTTAGTTTACTAAAAGACTCATTGGAAGATCACTAGAACCAACNCTAGAACCAACCATAAGGTACATTGAAAATTTGAAGGAGTTAGACCACGAGGGGCCTAACGACTCGTGCCTATGCACAACAAGTCATTAGGTGACCCATTGCAATAACTGGCAATGAGGCAGTGGTTGGGGCAACGCACAAGGCTCCCAAAACAGCAAAAATTTGCTTTCCTACTTCAACTAGGAAAAGGAAAATTTTAAATCCCAAGTCAAATTCATCGAGGAACAAGGAAAACATAAATCTACTACTAAAAATGCCCCTTTATTTTCATGTAATAAGTATTTCTTCAAGAGTTGAAGTTTCAAGTTCAAAAGTCTTCAAGTAGGATTAGAGTTTTAAGTCTCAAGTTTTTAGATACAAGTTTCGTGTCTTACGTTTGGAACTTTGAGACGATTGTTGAATTGTTCTTTTTTTATTGTTATAATAATCAAGTGAGTTTCTTCCTATCAACCTTGTAAGTATTAACTTTTTCTTTTATTTATGAAATCTATTAATTTACTTGTAAACATGATGGCCTAAAACCACCACAACTAGGCTTATGGGAACCATGACAAATTAACGCACATAGGAACAATACTTAGTGATTCTTGAATGGAGTTTATGCATGTATTGTTTCTTCCTTCGTTTTAATTTATTTTTAACGGTTGCAAATGTTAGAACTTGCCTTATTCTTACTTACCAGACTAAGGAGGTAATGAATAGGAAAAGGGATTAACAACGGTGGTTTGAGGCTATCAACCCTCATCTAATAGCTTAACCTTGTCGGGGAATGTCTAATTCGATACCAAGTGTAAGGGTTAATAAAGTATACACCCGTAGACGGACCAAGTTGCATGGTGATAATCATCTAAACAGGGGACGAACCATTTAGTTAAAATTAACTTATAGATAATGCATGTTAAACACCAGAATAGATCACTAGTATAAAATGCCTGGTGGTTACGAAGTCATGGGGAACACTTACCCTAGTTAGTTGCATTAATTTGGAATCAACCTTTACAATTTCTCAACATTTTTCTCTATTACCTTTACAAATTTCCCCTTTTTAGGAAATAATTAACTAAAAAGCTTAAGCAATAGCGTTCTTCTACAACTTACCATATTCTCTGTGGGATCGACCCCAACCTCTAGTTGGATTATTTATTGACAACGTTAGCTTCATACTTACGAAGGAGATGTGGTTTGAGCATTATTAAAAAGTGTTGTTGAAGGACGTACTCACGCACTTCATAGACATATTTTTCCCGTACTTTACTATGTTTTGAGAACTAATTATGTGTGTTCACATGTGTTTAGGTTACATATTTGTGAAAATTAGCTAACGCATGTGATTAGATGTTTTCAGAGATAAAAGGGATGGATTTGAATGTATTTGAGGCTTATGGAATGAAGATGAAAAGAAGCTGAAGTCATGGGCAAAGGTTGAGTTTGGAAGATGCAGAAATAGTGTACCT
>JACEIK010010186.1:24589-41019 GCA_018107945.1 Datura stramonium
TTTTCTAGAGCAATTTTTTTTCATTGCCCGACTACAGTGGAAGAAATATTTATATTTTTGTAATATGAAAATGCAATTTTATTAGATACACCACTTATCAAATTACAAAACAACATACCGAAACCAAGACAACATCCAACAAAACATATATATCAACTATATAACAGCCAATCAATCAACTAAACTTGGACTTAATCTCCCAAACAATCAAAGTTCAAACATAAAGAAATAGTTTAAACATTCCAAACAAACATTAATTCAAAATAGTCTAAATTCCCAAATAACTTCTGGTCTAAATAGCCTAAATGTCACAATCGATGATGATATCCAACAACAAATTACAATCTAGTCCTCATGATAAGATTCAGTTTCTTCCTCATCATAAGATATTTGAGAGATGTGCTTCTTTGTGAACTTTTGCATTTTAGAAAAGTTAGCTCCATAAATTTTTCTCTTTTGCGTCAGATTGTAATTTATCTTCGAGTCACTTTTATTTCTTTTGTATGTTATGAATTAGAAGCATTGCACAACAATGGAGAAGGATTATATGAAGAACTCTGAAATCCAAGCCTGATTGTATCTTTTCTTGGACCACCTGCAGCCACCCCTGTCCATATTAATTGAAGCTATATTTGTGAGTGATGGTTGAACTGTGATACCATCCTCTAAAGCAGGACGAGTCTAACGCCAATCTTTCAAACTTCTTGAAATCCTACATGAAATAAAAATATAATCATTATAAAAATAAATTAAAATTGAAGAATGTGAGAAAATAGTTTTGAAGTTATAATCTTACATATGCCTCCTCAGCACACGACTCAACCAAACCTTCTCTTATATCATCCTTCTTCTATTGTGTCTCCGCAAAGACTGCAATAGGAGTCGCATCTCCCCCTCTTAAATTTTGCTGAGTTAGATTAGAATTTAATCGTATTTAGATAATTTAAAAGAAGAAAAATTAATTGGTTAAATTACTAGTCTATGTCTGTCGGCCGCGAAACTCATGAGATCTTCGATGTGCAATGAGCAACCCATTTAAGAGGCATAGGCTACCTTTCCTCGTCCACTCTTAGTAACAACTCGTCCGGTCGTTTTGAGCATTAAAAACTTTTTATCCCAAATGAAACTTTCAGTTTATCCAAAATGTATATTGTTACTTGTAAGGATGGTTGAAATAGGTCCCGAGGCAACCAGATGCGTATCAAAGAAGAAAAACTTAGATATCAGATTCTTGGAGAGAAATAAGAAAAGTGTTTACCAAGTCAACATTCAGGTTAATGGACTCAGGATGTCACGACTCGAGCATGGACCCCGGATCGAGACACAGGATCTAGAACCACGAATGGCTCCAAGCTAACCCATAGCGTGGCATATTACTAGCATAATATAACATCTAACAAAAACTGAGCGGAAGCTAACTGAAATATAAGATATTCCCTTACGCATAACAAGATAATCTGATAATGTAAACACTAATTCACAAATCTGAACATGCTAACCCTATATCTGAAAGCCTCTACTAACTGATGAGCTGCTGGGACAAGTCCTAGCTAATTTCAAAGTTTGAAACTAAAACGAGATAAGAAAAAACTAAAATGAAGTAGATAACTCTAGTCTTCGAAAGATGAGGACTCACCCCTACTAGCTGATCAAATCCGAAATATTTCTAACTGCAGGCTGAGTCTGAGTACCTGGATCTATATCATGAAATGATATAGCAGAGTATGTGGTCAGTATTTTGAATGTACTGAGTGTGTAAGGTGAGTAAAAGATGCTAGTAAAATGATAGTCTAAAAATATGAACATAAATCAAGATAGGACATGAGAGTAAGGACAACATGCTAAACATCATATTCTTGAAGTAATCATAATTGTGAGATACTCATCATAAGCTGAACATATTGACCCAAGGTTTAGAAATAGAAATCAGGTAATATACCGTCCTTGAAATCATAGGTGAAAACTTATGAACTGATCAACGGGTTAAATATGCTATATAACATAATTTCATAATATATGAACATAAGTAACTAAAAACATGAGGAACAATGAGAGACTCGTCATAATCGACAACCACCATATATGAGCGCATGATGATCTCACGTCTTGCCCACGTGGAGGAGAGTCATCCTAAGCCTTGCCGGCGAAGAATAAATAAGGTGTGATATCACGACGTGCCCTCGAGCTAGGAAAGCACTCTCTTGAGAGGTCCCAAATATATACCTACGTTGGCACGTAATTTATGAGATTGGGGAACCTCGGAACCCCAAGCCTACTCGGTGCTAAACACTATTCCCAAAATATGCATAGTGCTCATATAATTATATTCTCAAAACATAGCTTGAATCTGAACATAGGCAGTCTTGACTCCAAATCATATCATAAATTGATCTTGTTAGCCTTAACTAAAATCATAATAAGCATACTTAATTTGCATGGGTTTGCCCAAATCATAAATCATGCATACTTAAAATAGACTTCATAAGTCAAAATCATGAAATCATAAGTTGAGTGTTCATAAACATTCATTCACACTACATAATTCATCATGCTTGAAGTCATGGATCATAAACTTGAATTTTCATAAAAACATATATAATAGGGCATATTTTCAATAACTTGAAATCATGAATTTATAATCAAATTGGGTGTGAAATCTACCCATTAGACTTAAATTATATATTAAAATATGAGGGGATTGGACCCATAAACATAGTATAAATAGTTTCATAGAAGTGGGTTAAAACCCTACAAATCAACATACTTGATTAGAAACATGAATTCATGAATTAGAGGGGATATTTAGGCATGAGGATGGAAGACATTTTCCAATCATAGACCTAAATACCTGTGTTGATGATCCCTTGACTTGTATTGAAGACCCGAGAAAGATTTGGAAGAGCTTGAAGAAGAACTCTAGCTCATTTCTTGAGAGAAAATTCAACTATCGATCTTTTGGACAGGGTGAGGATTTAGGCTAGGTTAATCCCTTTAATCTGACCTTTAAAAAGTCCAAAATGACATCATTTGGGAGTTAAAAGTGTAGGAGTTTAACAAACTACCCCCAAACTACTGAATTAAAGTCTGAAATTGGCAGTTACAACGACCAAAAGGATGGGTCATTGTTTGATAGGACGACCCATATTGAGGTTCGTCCAATGCCTGTTGCTATTTTACTAAACTGCTCATAAATTTTTATTCCGAACTCTGGTTGATGCAAGTCCGGATGCATTTGAAAGAAGACTCCAAGGGATTCAATTTGATGTTTGAATCACCCAAAAATAATTTGTAATGGAAGCTATGGTCATTTGAAGTTGACCCTTGTAAGAATTTATATGAAAACTCAATTAGAAAGAAAGCTCTCAACTCAACTTTGTGCTAGAGGTTCCTTAGGACCTTAATTTGCATCCAATGCACTTCTTACACTCACGAATTGATCTTAACACCTTATTTTCATAAATTTATCAGGTTCAGGTATATCACATATCGAAAATAGTTCCAAACTTAGCCCAAAATTTTAAACCAACAACCCATATAATGGGTCGTGGTCCCAAACAATGGATCATTGGTCCATCCGTTGTTTTCCCTATTCTTCCTTTGAAATTCTCTAAATCTGCTTCAACAACCCCAAACGATGAACCGTTCAATCAAACCACGGTCCGTACAATCCCTCGCGGATTCCGAAAAAATTTCTGATAGCTCTCTGGAACATTAAACAACGAGCACATTCAACGACCTGTTGGACCATACAATGGACCATACTGAGGTTCGTTGTTTGGTTTTGGTGTTGTTTTCCTGCTGTTTTCTTTTGTAAGCCCCTCATATGACCTAAGGAACTATTGAAGTATTATATTTTCTCCCCCTTGGGAATATTCGTTCTTGAATGTGGGCTAACTAAGATGGAAGACTAGGAAAAGAACTGCAATCCTAAAACTGAACAATCATGGCTGAAAACTAACGGAGTGACTGACTTCGGACTGAAATATATGACTGAACTGAATTCATGAAATATACATGCATGCTATGACATGAAGAAAACTTAGAGACATGAACTTGACATGAAACTAAATAGAGTACTAAGAAGAAAACTGGTACCTCATGCTGGAACCGAGCTGGAAAGGAAAAAGATGCGGGTATTCAGCCATCATATCTGCTTCAGCTTCCCATATAACTCCCTCAACAAGCTGATTTCTCCACAAAACTTTCAGTGTGGCTACTTTCTTGTTCCTCAACTTTCGAACCTGATGATCAAGGATCTCAACCGAAACTTCTTCATAAGTTTAGCTATCCTTCACACCAATGCTCTGTCCTCCCAACATTTGTATAAGATTTCTTTCAGCTCTGTGCCATTTTCTGCTTATCCCTAATGAGATGAACTTTCTCCATGACCTCATGAATTGAACCTTGTCGTATCAACATAGCCTCACTTTCCTCGAACTATCCAATAGGTGATATACACTTCTGCCCATAAAGAGCCTCAAACGGAGCCATTTGAATGCTGGAATAGTAGTAGTTATTGTATGCAAACTCAATAAGGGGTAAGTGATCATCCAAACTACCCTTGAAATCAATCACACATGCTCTCGATATGTCCTCAAGAGTTTGAATAGTCTTCTCGGCCTGACCTTCTATCTGCGGATGAAAAGTTGTGCTAAGCTTTACCTGAGTACTAAGGCCCCTCTGAAACGACCTCCAAAACTGAGAGGTGAACTGAGTACCCTTATCCAAGATGATGGACAAAGAAACTCCATGCAACTGAACTAACTCCCAGATATAAAATTTAGCATAGTCCTTGTGTTGACTTGGTTATTCGGTCCACTATTACCCATATAGAATCATGCTCGTCCTGTACAAGGCAACGCTGTATTGAAATCTACCTTAATCTCCTTCCATTTCCAACCAGGAATATTGATACCCTGTAGCATACCTCCCGACCCTTAATTCCCAACCTTTCCAGCCTACATTCCTCGTCTGGGCCCCTATTTATACTAAAGTATGAGTCCAACAGCATACCTTAACCACGTTCAAGCCTAACTTGACCACACCTCCGGCAACCTAGAGTTATCCACTAAGAACATTACTTTCCGGTAAATAAGGAAGTCATACAAGTTTGAGCTTTAATGAAGAAACCACTAGTCACACTATGCTATGGTCTACATCACCACCTCATTCAAGCCTATCACCTATGATTATCCCATGGCTCCTTGTAGCTAACGCTATTCAAGAATTCCCCTATCTCCCAAGCTTAGCTAATAACTGCGGGTCATGAACTTCTACATACATGGAACCTATAGCAGGAATAGAGAGTTATCCTAAACGTACACATTGTAACCATCATTTTCACTATGGGGGAACATACATAGGGCTTAGAGTAAGGAAATCGTGACCACAAATCATTCAAAAAATCTAAGCTGGGCATATACCTGATATAGCACGATCTTATGAGCTGCTAAGACAAATATTAAGGATTGAGTTCATAGAGTTGAGCATGTTGAGAGACGTGAGTTTACACACATAAAAAGGTTCATGACATGAAGCTGATATTTATGGAATCATGAAAGAAGACTGGAATCACTATCTGAAGTGGTTACTTCTCATTCTACGAATCTGAGTATGATACACGTAAGGAGTACTTGAAACTTAGAAATGTGAATAACATGTTCACATATGGAATGAGTAGAGTTATAATATTGACTGAAGTATGGGAAGACACCTGAATAAGCATGGGTTGATCTCCCATAGTTACTGATCCTGGACCTTTATACTTGGAATTCAAGACTTGACCTGGTCCTTCACCTTATAATCTCCCCTTAGCTTAAACGACATTATTCTAAGGATTGAAACCCTTCTTAAGGCTAGGCTAAAATCACTATCTCTTGATTTCCCATTTCCTTCTAAGGCTATAACTGAAGGCTTCATACTTTTCCTGTCGCACTCCTCCACTCTTCTGGTTCCTTACTTCAAGTTCACGAATTCTTCTGCCTTAGCTTCTCTTAACTCCTGCAGGAAGAAATAGTTTGAGAGCGCCCCTTATTGCTCTGACTGGAGTTATGCTTTGGAGCATGTGAATGTACGAGTTAAGAGAAAGTATTTATAGAGTTAAACTTTATAGCATAAACTATAGTATGAAAGAAGAGAAGTTTCCTAAAATGTCTTGTAGCCTCTTACTCATAAGTGTGGCGCGCTTCACACGCATGAAAAAGACTCTACTTAACGCGGCTTTCAGACACCCTAGGACACTCTAAACCTAATGCTTTGATACCAAGTTTGTCACGACCCGAGCATGGACCCTGGATCGAGACACGGGACCTAGAACCATGAATGACTCCAAGCTAATCCATGGCGTGGCATATTACTAGCACAATATAAAATTTAAGGAAAATTGATCGGAAGCTAATTGAAATGTAAGATATTCCCTTATGGATAACAATATAATCTGATAATGTAAACACTAAGTCACAAAGCTGAACATCCTAATCTAAGTCTGAAAGCCTCTACTAACTGATGAGCTGCTGGGTCAAGTCTCCAGCTAATTTCAAAGTTTGAAACTAAAACAAGGTAAAAGAACTGAAATGAAGTAGATATACTTTAGTCCTCGAAAGATAAGGACTAACCCCTGCTAGCTGATCAAGTCCGAAATGTTTCTAGCTGCGGGCTGAGTATGAGTACCTGGATCTATATCATGAAAGGATATAGCATAGAGTATGTGGTCAATACTTTAAATGTAACTGAGTATGTAAGGTGATTAAAACATGCTAGTAAAACGATAGTATAAAAACATGAAAATAAATCAAGATAGGACATGAGAGTAAGGAGAACATGTTAAACATCTTATTCTTGAAGTAATCATAATCATGAGATATTCATCATACGCTGAACATATTGACCCAAGGTTTAAAAATAGAAATCATGTAATGTACCATCCTTAAAATCATACGTGAAAACTCATGAACTGATTAATGGGTCAAATATGTTATAAAACATAATTTCATAATATATGAATATAAGTAACTAAAAACATGAGGAACAATGGGAGACTCGTCATAACCAACAACCACAAAGAGTCATCCTAAGATTTGTCAGGACAAAGGACGAATAAGGTGTGATATCACGGTGTACCCTCATGCGGGGGAAACACTCTCTTGAGAGGTCCCAAAAATATACCTACATTGGCGCGTAGTTTATGAGACCGGGGAACCTCGAAAACCCAAGCTTACTCAGCGCTAGACGCTACTCCCAGAACATATATAGTTCTCATATAATCACATTCTCAAAATATAGCTTGAATCTGAACATGGGAGTCTTGACTCCAAATCATATCATAAACTGATCTTGCTAGCCTTGGCTAAAATCTTTATAGGCATACTTAACTTGCATGGGCATGCCCAAATCATAAATCATGCAAACTTGAAATAGACGTCATAAGTCAAAATCATGAAATCATAAGTTGAGTGTTCATAAACATTCATGCACACTAGATAACTCATCATTCTTGAAATCATGGGTGATAGACTTGAATTTTCATAATAATATACATAATAGGGCATAATTTCTAATAACTTGAAATCATGAATTTATAATCAAATTGAGTGTGAAATATGCCCATTAGACTTATATCATACATTGGAATGTGAGGGAATTGGACCTATAAACATAGCATAGAAAGTTTCTTAGAATTGGGTTAAAACCTTAGAAATCAACACACTTGATTAGAAACTTGAATTCATGAATTAGAGGGGCGATTTGGGCATGAAGGTGGAAGAAATCCTCCATTCATGACCCTACATACTTGGGTTGATGATCCTTTGACTTGTCTTGAAGACCCAAGGAATACTTGGAAGAGCGTGAGTGTCACACCCCAAATCCAGGGAGGCGTGACTGGCACTTGGTGCCACCCTTGAAAGAGCATATGTGGCGCCCAAATAAAAAAAGACTAGAACTGATGAGGTTCGACAACACAATAACTATAAAATCAGAATAAGATGATAGACTATAGTGGAAGCTGGCTCACCTGACCAACCAAAAAAATAAATACAATATGTCGTCAAGGCCATGGAATGGAAAATAACTATACAACATGGCCCACCTGCCCTATAACAACATATTAACACCACAACAATGTCTACGAGCCTCTATGAATATAATAGTAATCAAATGATCGAGATAAGGCCCCGAACTACCCTTATCAAACATCTGGGGACTCCGAACGTAAACAACAACAATGCGGCACCTAACCGACACAGCTCACCTGTCATCGTCTCTAGACCTCTAAACGGCCTCAGCTAACACCAGCCAATATCTAGCATCCACTATTATCAGATAATAGATAACACAAGCAGCAATCATAATATAATGTAAAGCAAATCAAAAGTAAACACCAGTTAATCAACATCATCAATCAAGCACTGCCGTACCCTCTCTCGGTTGTACACAGTTAGCAGATCTCTGTCCATCTGGAAGAACCAATTGCGATCCTAGGAAAGCTCGGACTTATCGGACCACTCTCGAATCATGTCTCAACTCGACACTATGGAGGACATCATTCTCAACCCCGTAGAGTATTTCACTCCTTGGGCTCAAACCCTTGGCCAGAAACACTCTCATGGGTCGGGTATCAACAAGCCACAAGGCACCCCGGGCTCGATTTCTAGTCGGAATAACTCTCGTGCATCAGGTATCCACAAGACACAAGACCTCAAAGAAAACACACACGCAATCACAACATTCACAATCAACAACAATAATAATACATGCTAAAACATCCCATAACCGGCTATCGAACCCCACCAACCGATTATCACAACACAATACTATTCTTTCACATCTAATCGTCCACCGACGAGCTACTAATCAAGCTATGTCACGAGCCTAACCAGTCTATTCCAAAGCTTTACAAATAGAACAGAAGTCACTCTACTTATCACTAACAACAAGGGACACGATCAAGCCAACCCAAATGTCACCACAGCCGCCAACGTGCCATCAACATGGTCGCCGACTCAAATATAACGAAAGATCATCGCAACTGACGACCTACATATTTATCAAACCATCAACCACATATAACAGTAGCACCTATATCTATCCATTTCTAGATGTAAAACAGCCCACAACATGAGCTATAGCAGCCACGACATACTCCATTACCGACACCAACTAACGCCCTACAGACGTACGACAACCAACCAAACTATTGCTCAAATTCACGACCTCAATAGATGAGGGAAAGACCACATCCCAACATCCCCCAAACACACATATACAAGAGCTAAACAACAGACAACAACATAGAAATCTCACACAATATGACAAGAATACAATTGGAATAGAAATCATGCTGAAATAGAGATGCGAAAGCCTTAACATACCTTGGATTCCGGCGAAACTCAAACCCTTCAGCTCAAGCTAATACCACCAAGAATTTACTGCCTCAAAACAGTCCACCCAACACCAAAAATGCAGCTCTAAAGACACAACACGAAAATGGTACAAGACAAAGCTTATTCGGCAAAATTTTTATGGATTTGGCGGTAAAAAATTGAATATAACCACCTACTGGCATCAACAACCTCTTAACCAACATAAACATATGAAGAATCAACAAGGAAAAACAACTTACCAAGCATCCATAATGAGACAACCACCAAACAACTCAGAAACAACGCCAAACCACGGACTATACTAAGCTCCCATCTTCCCGACCTTCGATTCCACCTCGGATTATCTGCCTTAAGAACAAAACCATCAAGAATAAGTTGGAGAACCTCTAGGGAGAGTTCTGGTCGAGAAAATTTTCAGAAATGAGAATTGAATGTGAACCCACCGATCAAAGGGACTTAAATAGTCCTCTGCCGCCTTAGACCCTTGTGACATGCCTGCTTGCCTAGTCCCGCAAAATGCAAATATCTCTCTACTCCGAAGTTGGATTGACGAACGGTTTAATGCGCTGGAAACTAGACTCATAGACCATTAATTTGGTAGGTCGTACACCCCCCAAATTCTTATATATTTGGAGAAAATCTTCGATACATTTGACCTAAATTTCAAGAAATCTCAAGAAGAAAATTTTGCGATAACTTTTGCTTAATTTCATTCTACAACTCGATCGACGTCCAATCTTAAATAGGATTATAGAGTAACTCAAATAAATTATGACACTTCCTTCTTAGCCTATTAGGTAAACTTAGTCCTACCTCGAAAGTACAGATTTATCGCTCAAATTATCTGGGGTGTTACATCCTTCCTCCCTTAGAAACATTCATCCTCGAATGTTGGACGACATGCATGACTCCAACTCATGGACCAATATAGCATGACATCGCGTGACATAGCCTCACATGGAAAGCCTACCACTAACAACTCCAAACAAAAAAACTTTTCCCCATGTCGAGGCGCGACACGACTATAACCATAATCAAAATAACAATCTTACCTGCCGCCATGTCTAGCCACTGGCCGACTACAATTCATCAGGTTACAAGAATTTCCTGCACAAGCTAGCAAACCTGACTCTATACTCAACTCCTATGATAACTGACTTCTCACGCGATTTCGATCTAGAAAGAAGGGTAACAACCTAAATGTCTTGTAGCCTCCTGTTTATAAGTACACTGCACAATGCACACATAAACAAGACTCTACTAGACATGGCTCATAGATTCCCTAGGACGAACTACTCTGATACCAAGTCCGTCACACCCCAAACCTGGGGAGGCGTGACTGACACTTGGTGCCACCCTTGAAAGTGCATATGCGGTGACCTAATAAAAAAAGGCCAGAACTGATGAGGTTCGACAACAAAATAACTATAAAATTAGAATAAGACGATATACTATAGTGAAAACTGGCTCACTTGACCAACCAAAAAAATAAATACAATATGCCGTCAAGGCCACAAAATGGAAAACAACTATACAACATGGCCCACCTACCCTATAACAACATACTAACACCACAACAATGTCTACGAGCCTCTATGAATACAATAGTAATCAAATGATCGGGAAAAGGTCCCGAACTACCCTTAACTCAAATATCTGGCGACTCCGAAAACCTGGAGCACACCAACTCAGCAGGAACTCCACTCAGCACCCAAGAACTCGATCTAACGTCCCACCATCACCTGCAGGCATGAATGCACCGCCCCAACTAGGGTATCAGTACAGTAATGTACCGAGTATGAAAGGAAGAAACAATTGGAAGACTTAGATTAGAGATCAACAGATATACTAAATATCGCAGAAGGAGAACTTAACTTATGTAAACACATAGAACCTACCTGGCCCCCGTAAGCCTGGTAAGTACAAGCACACATACAAACAGAACCTACCTAACCCCCATAAGCCTGGAAAGTACAAGAAAACATACAAACAGAATCTACCTGGCCCTCATAAGCCCGACAAGTCCAAAAGTAAAAAACAACAAAGAAGCACCTAGCCGACACAGCTCACCTGTCATCGTCTCTAGACCTATCAACGGCCTCAGCTAACACTAGCCAATATCTAGTATCCACTACTATCAAATAAAAGGTAACACAAGCAACAATCATAATATACTGTCAAGCAAATCAAAAGTAAACACCAGTTTATCAACATCATCAATCAAGCACTATCGGACCCTCTCTCGACTGTGCAAAGTTAGTGGATCTCTATCCATCTGGAAGAACCAATCACGATCCTAGGAAAGCTCAGACATATCGGACCACTCTCGAATCATGTCTCAACTCGACAGTACAGAGGAAATCATTCTCAATCCCGTAGGTCATTTCACTCCTTGGACTCAACACCTCGGCCAGAAACATTCTCGTACGTCGGGTATCCACAAGCCACAAGGTACCTCAGACTCGATTTCTAGTCAGAACAACTCTCATGTATCGGGTATCCACAAGACACAAGACCTCAAACACAACACACACACAATCACAATATTTACAATCAACAGCAATACATGCTCAAATAGCCCATAACCGGCTCTCAAACCCCACCAACCGATTATCACAATATAATACTATTCTTTTACATCTAACCGTCTACGGACGAGCTACTAATCAAGCTATCGATCACCAGCCTAACCAGTCTATTCCTAAGCTTTACAAACAGAACAGAAGTCACTCTACTCATCACTAACAACAAGGGATGCGACCAAGACAACCCAAATGTCACCACAGCCTCCAACGTGCCATCAACACGGTCACCGACTCAAATATAATGAAAGATCATCGCAACCGGTGGCCTACATATTTATCAAACCATTAACCACATATAATAGTAGAACCTATTTCTATCCATTTCTAGGTGTAAAACAGCCCACAACATGAGGTATAGCAGTCACGGCATACTCCATTACCGACACCAACTAACGCCCTACGGATGTATGACAACCAACCAGGCTATTGCTCAAATTCACGACCTCAATAGATGAGGGAAAGACCACATCTCAACATCCCCTAAACACACGTATAAAGAGCTAAACAATAGCCAGCAACATAGAAAATTCACATAATATGACAAGAATACGATTGGACCGGAAATCATGCTGAAACGAAGATGCGAAAGCCTTAACATACCTTGGATTCCGGTGAAACCAAAACCAGCCAGCTCAAGCTAATACCACCAAGAATTTACTTACTCATAACAGTCCACCCAACACCAAAAAATGCAGCTCTAAGAACACAACACGAAAATGGTACAAGACAAAGCTTATTCAGCAAAATTCTTATGGATTTGATGGTAGAAAATCGAATATAACCACCTACTTGAATCAACAACCTCTTAACCAATATAAACATATGAAGAATCATCAAGGAAAAACAACTTACCAAGCATCCATAATGAGACAGCCACCAAACAATCCGAAAACAACGCCAAACCACGGACTATACTAAACTCCTATCTTTCTGACCTTTGATTCCACCTCGGATTATCTTCCCTAAGCCCAAAATCGTCAAGAATAAGTTGGAGAACCTCTAGTAATCGACCTGGTCGAGAAAATTTTCAGAAATGAGAATTGGATGTGAACCCACCAACCAAAGGGACTTAAATAGTCCTCCACTGCCTTAGACTTTTGTGATATGCCTGCTTGCGCAGTCTCGCGAAAAATGCGAATATCTCTCTACTCCAAAGTCAGATTGATGAACGACTTAATGTGCTAGAAACTGGACTCATACGCCGTTAATTTGGTAGGTCATACATCCCCTAACTTTTTATAGATTGCGAGAAAAATTTCAAGACATTTGACCTAAATTTTAAGGAATCTCAAGAAGAAAATTTTGCAATTACTTTTGCCGAATTTTGTTCTACAACTTGAATCGACATCCAATCTTAAATATGATTATAGAGTGACTTAAATCACTCATAACACTTTATTTTTAGCCTATTAGGTACACTTAGTCCTACCTCGAAAGTACAGAGTTATTGCTCAGATTCTCCGAGGTGTTACATTGAAGAAGAACCCTAGCTCCTTTCTTAAGAGAAAATCCAACTATCGATCTTTTAGAGAGGCTGAGGATTTAGGCTAGGTTAATCCCTTTAATCTGGCCTTTAGGAAGCCCGAAACAACATCATTTAGGAGTTAGAAGCATAGGAGTTTATCAAAATACCCCCAAACTACTAAATTAAAGCCTGAAACTAACAGTTACAATGACCAAAATGACAGGTCGTTGTTTGATAGGACGACCCGTACTGAGGTTCGTCCAATGCCTGTTGTTATTTCACAAAACTACTCATAATTTTTTACTTCGAACTCTGGTTGGTGTAAGGTCAGACGTGTTTGAAATAAGACTCCAAGAGCTTCAATTTGATGTGCTGAATCACCTAAAAATAATTTGTAATTAGGAGCTATGATCGTTAAAAATTGACCCTTGTAAGAACTTATACGAAAACTCAATCGGAAAGAAAGTTCTCAACTCAACTTTGTGCTAGAGGTTCCTTATAACCTTAACTTGAATCCAATGCACTTCTTACACTCAAGAATTGATCTTAACACATTATTTTTAAAAATTCATCGAGTTCAGATCTATCCACATACCTAAAATAGTTCTAAACTTAGCCCAAAATTTTAAATCAACTGGCAGAATCAATGACCCATACAATGGGTTGTGGTCCCAAACAATGGACCGTTGGTCCATCCATTGTTTTCCCTATTCTTTCTTTGAAATTCTCTGAATCTGCTTCAACAACACCAAACGATGACCCGTTCAATCAAACCGCGGTTCGTACAATCCCTCGTGGGTTCTGGGCAAATTTTTGACAACTCTCTGGAACATCAAACAACGAGCACATCCAACGATCCATGGGCCCTACAATGAACCGTACTGAGGTTTGTTGTTTGGTTTTGGTGTTGTTTTTCTGTTGTTTTATGTTGTAAGCCTTGGGTTTGATAGGAACTTTTGGGGTGTTACATAGGATCAATGTTTGAAAGTTTCCATAGGTCCGAACAGTGATTTATGACTTACTTTGATGGCTTGAACGAATCCCAAGGGACCCAGGAGTAATTCGAGTACTTGACTTGTATTCTAGTAGAATTAAAATTTCAGATTTAACCACAATCAAATAGTTGACTAAATAAACTTGAATTCATAATTCTAAAATTTATATGATGATTTTGGACTTTTCTGCAAGTTTTGATTAGATTTTGATGAGTTTTATATGTTTTATGATCAAGGTGCATTCGTATTTGATGTTTATGCGTCATTTTGAGCATAAGTGGTACCACATTAAGAAAATAATCTCTAAATTGTATTTTGATTGAACCATTAGATTTGTATCGTGATTTAAAACTGTATAAATAAGAAACCTCGAATTCTAAAGTCGTATGAGAGAGTTATGATAATAGTGTATCCGCAAAAAATGGTTATTGGCTGCAAATTAAAGGTTTGCAAAAGCGGTTATTGGCTGCAAATGCTGTTGTGGTCCACAAATGTGGTTATGGGTCTGCAAGTATGGCAACTGGGGCTATTAAAATCTGATTTCGTGCTCATTCTTCAAAATTGAATTTTGGAAACTAGCAAACTCGGATTGAGGTAATTTTTGAAGATTTTTTCTCATATAAACCTCGAGCACATGATTCTACCTTTATTTTTTTCATTATGCAATAATACCTAATTTTTTTCATGATTTGATTCATTAATTTAATGTTAAAGTTGAGATTTTAGCCTAAGATTAAGAGAATGAAATTTAAGAATTTGGAGGTCAATTTGAAGTCATTTTGGGCTGAAATTCGAGACATGTTAAAGTTGAGATTTTACCATGCAGGCTTACTTACAATCATGTGTTTAGCATATTGTTTGTGGATCCCACACTTATTTATTAGTTGCTAATAGTAGCTTTATTATGCACCTTCATTGTAGATTAATGTCCTAAAGAAAGGGTCGATTCTTCATAGTTACACAAAATTAGGAGTCGAAATATGTAAGGTTAAAACCTCTTTCGCAGTTAAAGAAAAAATCTCATGTCACATGTTTCTCATATGAGTCAATGGGACCTTAGACTACACATGAAAAGAGTCTCCAAACGTTACAAGCTTAATTTGTTCCCTTGTTCAAGTGCTTCTTTCACTTGTTGTCACTCCTTTGGAGTCCAACTTATATGTCACTTTTTATAGTCTTATATGCCTTCATTTGAGCTGTCCATATATCTACATTTGAGGTATCACATTTTTTTCTATTATGAGATGATAATATAAATATATTAAATGAATCAGTTCGTAGTGTAGTGAGTATGATGAACTAGTTTCTAGTGTAACAAGTATAATGAATCATGTGTACTGTATTGTAGCAAGTAAGATAAGAAAATACAAAAATGTTAACAATTAGTTCACATGTTGTATCTCTTGTTTGGCTCATGTACATTATTTGTATTTTGTAATTATTAAGCTCCGAGAGGGTCATAGTATACTTAATACTGTGTGAAGTCACAATATCCCTAGAGCGACCACAACATGTATTATCGTGTAAAGTTATGAGGCCTCCGGTATGGCTATAGTACATTTTATGCCCCAGAATGGCCAACATATATTTTATATTAGGAAGAGCACCAGGTCCCAGTGTGACTATAATATGACTAAATTCTAATCTCACAGGCTAAGGAGTAGGTAAGTAGTATAAAGATCAGAATAAGTTAAGTATGTAAATTCAAGATAATTAAGTATAATAACTCAGAAGATGTTGCAAACTAAGATTTATAAGACATAACGATAGAATCATTATTACTTTATCCTCAACTTTCAAATGCATGTCCGTGGAAGGCCATGTTACTTATTTCTCTTTCATGAGCTTTTTAGTTATTTTCTATTATTCAGGGACTTGTTATGTACTCACCAGTGTTTTAAAATGTGAGGCACAAGGTGAGGCGTTTTACGTAGTAGGGGTGAGGTGTAAGCTCCGTTATACAGGACATATATGTTATGTACTTTCAATTTTATAATTTTATTAC